>JAODAL010007563.1:0-124318 GCA_025379985.1 Phyllomedusa bahiana
CTGGCATCCGTCCACCCCCATGCTTGTCCTTGGCCCCTTTCTTTTTTTCCCCTTTTAAAAATGTTGGTCTGTTCTGCAGACAACACAGCAGACACCATTGGCAATTTCTTTTATTGCCTCATTGTGTGCCTCAAATTTCACCCGGAGCTTTTCATTATCCTCTCACTGCTTAGCAGTAGCCTGCATCAACTGGGCGAGTAGCTCTTCAATGGCAAACAAAAAATTTCACCAACAGCAACTGTCACTTTAACCCCCCCAAGACCAGCGCCTACACAGTCTCTGTACTAGGGTGCTCCCCTGTCTCTCCCCATACACTCTCCTGTGCACTGAGACAACAGTCTGTATATGGATGTGTCTTTTGTTATCCAAAAGGACTAATTCAACAATCCTTTATGAAAGCGGAAACATTACCACAATTGGACTGCATTAAAAAAAATCTCTAAAAATCCATAACACCAAAAATAGATACTGAAAGGAAAAAGAAAACGTACAAAAAAAAAAAAAAGAATTGCCATAATGCCCCCAGCTCTTCTCATATTCAGATCAGATAATAATAATAACAATAATAATCTTTATTTATATAGCGCCAACATATTCCGCAGCACTTTACAATTTGACGGGAGTAGGTACAGACAAAAAAAACAAAACATTACACAATGAAAAGCTACTTTTTAGATGAGACACAAGGTGTGAGGGCCCTGCTCGCAAGAGCTTACAATCTATTAGGGTGTACGGGTAAGATGAAGGGTAAGAAGTGCTGGGTTTACAATGGTCCAGCCATGTGACATAAATACGGGGTGGTTTATATAGAAATCGGATGAACCTGCCACCCTGACAGTACATCTATATACAGATAAGTGCCGAATCGTAGGGAGTGACAAAAATGTGTGCGTAGAGAGTGGGGAGGGGAGGTTTGCAATTAGGGATTCTGGTAGGCCAGATGAGAAAATGTATTCTCAGAGCCCTCTTAAAGCTATGGCATTGTGAGTGTGCCTGATCGCCCGTGGTAGTATGTTCCAGGGGAAACGGTGCCGCCGTGAAAAGTCTTGGAGGGGGGCATGGGAGGTTCGGATGACTGGGGAAATGTAGTCTAAGATCATCGCCGGCGGGAGAGACCGGGGGTAGGGTGGTTAGACAGAGATGGGGAGGAGATTTTAGGGGGTGCAGCGCTGTGGAGAGTTTTTATGGGCGAGTGTGATGAGTTTATATTGTATCCTGAAACTGAATGGGCAACCAATGCAGTGATGACACAGGGTAGGGGCCCATCAGTATAGTGGCTGGAGAGAAAGACAAGCCTGGCTGCTGCATTCAGGACAGACTGGAGAGGGGAGAGTTTGCAGAGAGTTAGACCAATAAGCAGGGAGTTACAATAGTCCAGACGAGAAAGTATAAGAGCAGTAATGAGAGATGGAGTTGTTTCCACAGTGAGAAAAGGACGGATTCTGGAGATGTTCTTTAGCTGCAGTTGACAGGAGCTGGCAAGAGATTGGATATATAGGGTGTAGGACAGATCAGAATCAAGTATAACCCCAAGACAGCGGGTCTGCTGCCTAGGAGTTATGGTGGTGTCACACACTGAAACAGAAATAGCAGGGTGGGGTCGGTTAGTAGATGATGGAATGACTAGAAGTTCAGTTTTAGTGAGGTTTAGTTTAAGATAGAGGGAAGACATGATGTCAGAGACAGCAGACAGACAGTCACTGGTGTTTTGTAGGAGAGTAGGACTGATGTCACGGGAGGAGGTGTATAATTGAGTGTCATCAGCGTAGAGATGGTACTGGAAGCCAAATCTGCTGATGGTTTGTCCAATTGGTGCTGTGTAGATTGAGAAGAGGGGAGGACCTAGAACGGATCCCTGAGGAACCCCAACTGTGAGGGGAAAAGGGAGGAGGAGGTAGAACCTGAAAATGAGACACTGAAGGAGCGGTCAAAGAGGTAGGATGAGAACCAAGAGAGAGCGGTGTCATGGAGGCCAGTGGTGCTGAGCATGCTGAGGAGGAGATGGTGATCAACAGTGTCAAATGCTGCAGAGAGATCCAGGAGAAACAACAATGAGTAGTTGAGTAGTTTCTGTGGAGTGTAGGGTGCGGAAACCTGATTGCAGAGGGTCAAGAAGAGAGTTAACAGAGAGAAAGTGGGTTAGTCGAGAAAAGACCAAGCGTTCTAGTTTAGAGATGAATGGAAGGTTAGAGACTGGTTGGTAATTAGCAGCGTAGGATGGGTCCATAGAGGGCTTTTTCAGTAAAGGAGTTATAACTGCATGTTTAAAGGAAGATGGAAAGATCCCAGTGGAGAGAGAGAGATTGAAGATTGCAGTAAGGTGAGAGAGGACAGCTGGAGAAATAGACTGGACAAGATGGGAGGGAATGGGGTCACTAGAGCAGGTGGAGGGGCGAACAGACAGGAGAAGCCTGGAAACTTCTTCTTCTGTTGTTGGGTCAAGGGCTGAGAGCAGACTAGAGGAAGTGTGGGGAGGGACAGAATGGGTGTTATTTGAGGATGGACATGCAATGTTTTGCCGGATTCTGTCAATTTTCTCTTTGAAGTGAATGGCCAGGTCTTCAGCACAGAGGTCAGTGACCGGGGCCTGAGCTTTAGGCCTGAGGGGAGAGAGGAAGGTGTTGAACAGGCGTTTTAGGTTGTTGTGTAAGGTTGAGATGAGGGAGGTGAAATATTTTTGTTTGGCGCAGTGAAGGGCAGTGTGGTAAGTCCTGAGCATGAATTTGTAGTGGAGAAAGTCTGCAGGTAGCTTTGAATTTCTCCACAGATGCTCAGCACACCTGGAGCATCGCTGCAGAAGCGGTTGTGGTGTGTGCCAAGGCTGCCGGCATCTGACTCTGGTGGTGCGGTATGTGAGCGGTGCCAATATGTCCAGGGTGGTTGTGAGAGTTTCATTGTAATGTTTGACAGCCAAGTTAGGGCAGGAGAGGGAGGAGATTGGGGGCAGTGCAGACTGTATAGTGTCTGTGAGTTCCTTGGTTATTAATGGAGTGGATATTTCTGAATGTGTGATGGGCACTTGTCTCCAGAGAAGGCTGAGAGTTAGTGATAGTGAAGGAGATAAGGTTGTGGTCAGAGAGCGCGAAAGGAAAATTAGTGAGGTTATAAATCGATGAGAGACGACAGAAAACAAGATCAAGAAAGTTCCCATCCTTGTGGGTGGGCGAGTCTGTAAACTGAGATAGGCTGAGGGAAGAGGTTAGTGAAAGAAACAGAGAGGCAGAAGGAGACATGTGGTCGTCAATGGGGATGTTGAAATCACCCATGATGAGTGCGTGTATTTCGGTAGAGAGAAAATGAGGGAGCCAGGCAGCAAAATGATCCAGAAACTGGCGGGGTGAGCCGGGGGGTCTGTACACAACCGCGACTCTGAGGGAAAATGGCTGAAAGAGTCAGAGTGTGGACTTCAAAGGAGGGGAAAGTAAGTGAGGGTGCAGGAGGAATGACCTGGTAAGTGCAGTGTGGAGAGAGAAATAGGTCGACTCCTCCACCCGACCTGTTCTCTGGTCTGGGGGTGTGGGAAAAGTGAAGGCCACCATAGGTGAGAGCGGCAAGAGAAGCAGTGTCAGATTCCTGGAGCCATGTTTCTGTGAGAGCCAGTAGGTTGAGGGAATGAGAAAGGAACAGGCCATGGACAGCAGTGTTATTTACATTATATTTTCAAATAGAAAAACTGCAGCTCACCTTGCCGCGGACCTGTGCGTAGCTTCCTTGCCAAGGATCCAAATGTAGCAGTTCACTCCTGTGGACTCACCGCCGGCCTAGCGGTAACACTGAACACAAAACGGATATCCGGGCGTTGATCCCATGTAGGACCGGCGCCGCAAATACTCCCGAGTCCGGTTCCGGTAAAACAACTACGTTTATTGCAGACAAATATAAAAGAGCACTCTGGCAACAACACTCGTGCACATCGGTGAATAGAAACAACAAACGCGTTTCGGGCAGTCTGCCCTTGTTCACTGTTATAGCATCCTGTTTCTCACCTAGCTTACAAAACCACATTAAAACCAATCACCTTTGATTTTTCAAGCACGTGACCCTCAGGTGTTTGTGATGATAATGAGCTCTAAATTAACCCCTTTGCTTGGGGCACATAAAACGTACAGCATCTACTCACAAATATGTGCTCTGGGCATTTTACCATAGGTACATTATAATTGTAATAATATGACAATATATCGAAATCTGTAAACTGATATGTTTGTAAATATTGCCCATATTTTAATAGAAATATAGCATGTCTGCACATAAAACGTACAGCATCTACTCACAAATATGTGCTATGGGCATTTTGCCATAGGTACATTATAATTGTAATAATATGGCAATATATCGAAATCTGTAAACTGATATGTTTGTAAATACTACCCATATTTTTATATATATTTTATATATTTTTATATTTTAATATCCCATTGCCCAGCAAATTCATTTCAAGCTACTAACCATGACCTACAAGGCTCTCCATGACCTCTCCCCTCCATACATCTCTGCCCTAATTTCAAAATATCTCCCCTCACGCACTCTCCGCTCCTCACAGGACCTTCTCCTCTGCTCTCCCCTTATCAGCTCCTCACACAACCGTCTCCAAGACTTCTCCCGTGCTTCACCCACACTCTGGAACTCACTGCCCCAACACATCAGACTCTCCTCCACTTTCCCCAGCTTCAAAAGCAACCTGAAAACCCATTTCTTCAGGCTTGCCTATAACCTTCACTAAACGTGTCACTACTTCCTCCACAGACATGTCTGCCCCTCACCTCCTGTCTCTTTCCCCCTCCTTGTAGATTGTAAGCCCTTGCGGGTAGGGTCCTCTCTCCCTCTGTCGTGCCAATTGTCATTATCCCTTATCAATGTACTCGTTTGACTTACCGTATATACTCGAGTATAAGCCGACCCGAATATAAGCCGAGGCACCTACTTTTGCCCCAAAAAACGGGAAAACTTATTGACTCGAGTATAAGCCTAGGGTAGAAAATGCAGCGGCTACTGGTAAATTTTAAAAATAAAAATGGATACCAATAAAATTACATAGGCAGTTTAATGTCCCCCATAGGCAATTATAGGCGGATATATGGCCCTATATGCAGGTATAGGCAGGTATATGGCCCCATAGGCAGGTATAGGGCAGGCTGTAGGCAGGTATAGGGCCAGCTGTAGGCAGGTATAGGGCCGGTATAGGGCCGGCTGTAGGCAGGTATAGGGCCGGTATAGGGCCGGCTGTAGGCAGGTATAGGGCAGGCTGTAGGCAGGTATAGGGCCGGCTGTAGGGCAGGTATAGGGCCGGCTGTAGGGCAGGTATAGGGCCGGCTGTAGGGCAGGTATAGGGCAGGCTGTAGGGCAGGTATAGGGCAGGCTGTAGGGCAGGTATAGGGCCGGCTGTAGGGCAGGTATAGGGCCGGCTGTAGGGCAGGTATAAAGCCGGCTGTAGGGCAGGTATAGGGCCAGCTGTAGGGCAGGTATAGTGCCGGCTGTAGGGCAGATATAGGGCTGGCTGTAGGCAGGTATAGGGCTGGCTGTAGGCCGGTATAGGGCCAGCTGGTAGCAGGTATAGGGCGGCTGTGGCCGTAAGGGCCGCTGTAGGAGTATAGGCAGCTGTAGGCAGGTATAGGCAGCTGTAGGCAGGTATAGGCAGCTTAAAAAAATCAAAAACAATCACTTACCTGGCTCCCCGTTGCTCCGTGTCCCTCACCGCTCCGCCTCCTCGCTGCTCTGGCCTCCCGCGCGATTCCTGCATCTTCTCGGCACAGGCGGGTGACGTCATCAGGCCGCGCACGTAGCGTGATGACACACCTGCCTGTGCCGGACACTGGCGGGCGGCGCGAGTCTGCTTGCGGCCGCCCGGAGAGACCACTGCGGAGCACGGAGCGCTCGCTCTGTGCCCCGCAGTGGTATCCCTTCACCTGTGTGCGCTCCGGAGGAGTCGCATGTCGGTGAAGGGATCGCGGACAGTGCCGGGCCACGCAGCGCCCGGACACTGTGCGCTCACTCGGCATTCAGCTATATGCGCTCCCTGAGGAGCCGCATATAACTGAAGCGTCCCTGTCGGCGCCCGGGCCATCGCGGCGCCCGAGCGCCGACAGTGACTCGAGTATAAGCCGAGGTAGAGTTTTTCAGCTCATTTTTTGGGCTGAAAAACTCGGCTTATACTCGAGTATATACGGTATGTAACGTATGTAACCCCCTCGAATGTACAGCGCCCTGGAATCAATGGCGCTTTAAAATAAATAATATTTTAATAGAAATATAGCATGTCTGTGCGGTAGTTGAGACCTTCAGGTCTCCTAGTACCTAGTCTCATTATCCACTGTACCTCTTTCCTTCTAACTTTCTAATAGCCTATCCAATTCCTCCTCATGGGGACTTGGCACGCTTTTTTGGCATAAAACCTAATCCTGAAAATCTGCATTGTGGCAGTCTAGGAAATGTTGGGCCGCCCCTGACATCTGCCCCTGATTTTTCTTAATACGGGAAATGTTTTTCCTTTAATGCAAACCCTTTAATTTCCTAATAGGCCCCCACATACTTTTTTTTGAAAATTTGACATTCTATACTATATTAGGGGGTGACGTTGAAATTTAAAAACGACGTATATTAAATTTTGTTGTTTCTAAATATCTGTAAATTCTGTCTTTTTGGGGGCTTTTCACTGCATTGCGCGGCCCCCCCACATTTAAAGAACCCTTTTTTGGGGATAGCTGTCTTCCCTTATTTTTTTCCCTAGGGAATACCATTTGGGAGATATAAAATTCCCCAAGGTTTTTATCTTCGGGTACCACTGAATGCCTCTTTATTTTTTCTGCCAGTCTTTCTCCTGACCCGATTTTAATTTCTTCAAAAGAAGATTTAACTTCCCTTGTATTTTTCTTCTTTATATGGTGGAAAATGTTATTTTTGTTTTTTTGGTTTTTTCCTGTTTTCAAAAAAGGGGCCGTTACCCGGCTTTTTTCGGGGGGATTGGCGCCGACTGCGGCCGGTTTTGCCTGCTTACGACCCAATCCGTCCCGAATTACGGTTCCACCGTTCCATAGAGAACAGTGGATTCCGTGCTCCTACCCGCTGGCGAGCCCCGCCGGCGGGGAAAAGGACCTGCCATTATTCGGCGAATACGCGCCGTGGATAAGGAAGTCTATGGGGGCCGGCGGGCCGCGCCCCGCCCCTTTTTCAAGACGGTTTTGCTAGCGAAAATCCGCCGAAATTTTCCGTCTTGAATAACCCTTTTGAAACGGCCTAATGTTCTTGTGTCCCTTTTTTTTGGGATTATTTTTGGCTTTTTCTATTCTTTGTGCTGGACCCCTTTTTAAAAAATCTTTCTCTATGTGGCGACTGCGTCCTTTTATCTTATTCAGGTACATACCCCTAGTCTCACAAACTCCCCATAGGGGATGCTTTTTTGGTTTTTCACTGTGACAGGTTGGCCCCAAAAACAAATTTCCCTGCATTAGGCTTTTTGGGATAATTTTGTTACTATTTTCTCCATATCTTTTTCACCCCTCAAATTAATACCCGGAACTATTGTTGTCATTTTCCATTGCCCGGAATTTTAGTTAAATCATTTGGTTTTTTGTATTGGAAAAATGGTGGTATGAGCGCCCACCCCCCATATGTAAGGAGGTAGTCGATGTAGGCCATACCACACCCACATCACATATGGTTAGGGGATTATAAAGGCTGGGTTTTCCCCCCCGCATTTTTTGATGTTTGGGCCAAAGAGGGGAAATTCGCACCCATTGGAGCCCCCCCGCACTAGAGCATATCTCTAGTATCAAGAAACAAGGACAAATGTCAGATCTAACGAGTTTTAAGTTCTATTCCATAGAACATGTAGAACGTCCGTGTCGAGGTGGTAACGGCAAAAATCAACAGAGAAAAGGTAGGGGATCTTAGATGGGAACCAGAATACCAATAATTAAACTAAATCGAACGTTTTAAAGATAATATTGAATAATTTAAATAAAAACATTGAAATTTTAAACATAGTACCTATTTTTGGAAAGGCCCAGTGAAAAATCCATAGCGATACATGCTGCAAACTTTTTTTGTGATTGGTCGTAGGATTTTTTTTAAATAAGGGGATGCTGTTTTTTTTACAGTGAAAAAAAGCGTTAACTCAAAACGTTTTGGGGAAATTCACATAGTAGTTTACCCCGTGATGCTGTTTTTTAAATTGGCACAATAAAGACTTAATTTTAACGTTACCGGGCTTTGGAGTTTCCTCGGGCAATCTCGTTGAGTGACTCCCCGGGGATATTCGACTGTGTGTTGGGTATTCCCCTTTGGGCCGGGGGGTTTTTGCCCAAAAACGGAAAGAAGGGGGATCCCCCCCAGACTGATGCCATTATAGCCCGTATAGGTGAGCCTTATTGCTTACAAGATCCTTAATAGATTACGATTCCAGACCCACAGGGCTTAGCAGGTGGAATACTGACATCCCAGATCTGCAGATAAGTGAGATATTGGCAGCGCACTCTAGACTACTTAAAGTCATAACCAGTGTGTCCTATTGGGAGATGTCTCTAAACATTAAACATAGAGGGTATACATCCCCAAACCGCAAATTTCTAATGGGAGGATGCCCATCGTCAACTTGTTCCAGGTTTGGAGAAACCGCAGCTGGCCTGATACACTGTTTTTGGAGCTGTCCAATAAGCCGAACATTTTGGAGCCGAATACACCGTTTCGTTTGCACGGATATATCTGCGGCTGTCCCCCTGTCGCCAATGTGGGCTCTCCTCAGAATCCTGGACACAGACTGGCAATTGTCACAACATACCAAAAAGCTACTCATTTGCATATCGGCCGCTACCCATAAAACTATTTTACAAACATGGATGGGCCCTACACACCCATCTTTATGCATTTTTCTGGATAAACTAACATTTTAGTTGAGAATGGACTGTGTAGACTCCTCCATCCAAAACAAGTCAAACGTTAGAGGATTTTTCCTAACTTGGCAGCCCATCATCGACATTCTCCCAGTACATATCAGAACCCGTATACGCTCCTGCTTCCAACTTACCACTTGAATCATCCGTTGTCCCTTTCCGGTGGAGAATGACTTGTCAAATGCTTGGTCGACTATCTGGGGCCTAGACAGTGGGTGGTCCGCGCGTCCCCCTGGACTCTTGCTCCCTCCCTTCACCCCCCATCCCTCTTTTTTTTTTCTTTTCCTTTCCTCTCCTCTCACAAGTGTCTAGCTTGTTCACCTAATCTAAACCATTTTATGCTTACTTGATGTTTGCTGTAAAGGTAGTCCATGCTGTCATCGCACCTACATGTTTCAAATTTATTACATAGATCTCTCGCGCCTTTGCGGATTCGCACATTCAGCGTCATGTGGAACTTCTCTGCAGGAGTGTAACTTCATTTATGGCTTAGGCTTGAGGCAAACTCCTTGGCGCACATCTAACTTCAATGCACTGGTTCCTCATGTCACTGGCATGGTGGTCTGCTTTGGCCTTATTAGGTCAGGCTTACATCTTCCTGTAGACTTACACTTCCTGTAGACTTACACCTTCGTGCTTGTATGGAACCACTCTCGGAGATTCAGATTTGAGCTGTGGATCTTGCATGTGATTGCTATAGTACAGTTTATGTACATATAAATGATTTATTACAGTTTGTTTACCTAATTTACACCTTTTCTTGTATATACTTACCGCTTAATACAAGGATTGCCTATACTGCCAGAGCAAATTGCGCCTTCACTGTCAAATGGAATTCCTTTAAAAAGTTTGATTTCATGTCTGGATTCTGTACGTGTTCCCCACATCTTTAAGGTGCAAAACTTGAGGCAAATCCTGATGTTCATGTCTAACTATTTAACACAATGTTTGCTTATATAATTAGCACAGCAATCCACTCTGTGCATATTGGAATGATCTCTCACTCTTCTGGTTCCTATTGGAAGGCACTCGATAAGGCGCAGACCCAACATCTGGACTTTGCAAACTTGTATATGTGAAAAGGACTTTCTGCATCCTATTGTATCTTCCCTTCTCTCCCTATGTCTGTCCCTCCCTCCCCTCCTCTGCCCTTCTTTTGTTTTTCATGTTTGATGTCCCATGTTGGGGGTCAATGTTTGTTATTACTTAAAAAATGTTAATAAAGATATTTAAAAAAAAAAAAATGGGCTGCTTTAAATGCAATAAAAACTATGTTTAACCTGCACTTTGATCATACATGGAGCCACACATTTTACTTCTACAAAAAAAAAAAAGAAAAATTTAAAATGAAAGATAATTAAATAGTTCATGTGTTATTACATTGCCCATGAGGGAAACAATATATAGGTCGGACAACACAACAAGCTAGCAAAAGGATGAACAACCATCGCCTAAGTATCAGAAAACAATATCAACTGCACAGTGTCTCACGTCACATAACAGAGGCACATAATGGTGATGAAAAATCAGTCTCATTAATAATCATAGATCAGGTACCTGAGCATATAAATAACAGATATGAAACTTATATCCAAAACATTTCATGTTTTATTAATCACCTACAATGTTTAAATCCATATGGCCTCAATGAGGTAACTGAGCTGATACACTGAAATATGTTTTTGTTCTCCTGGGCTTCTCCTTCCCCCCCTTTTTCTTTTCCACTGCATCTATACTTTTTGCTCCAGTAATTTTTTGAAAAAATTATATGACAAGCAAGAAGGAGAATGGAATTAATGAAATTAATCATATTCTAGCTCTACAACTATCTAAAAGTCAAAGATCCTTGTTAATTATAAGACACTATAGTTACAATTCAGTAGCAACATAAAACCGCAAATCAATAGTTACATAGACCAATTAGAACACGATCGCCATCTAGGGGGCATAGTAACACATTCAAACACATATTTCATTCATAATAAGAACCCATAATAAAAATAAAAAGGTATGCTTACCACTGAGAGTAAGGCGATTGAGATAATTCCATGCTATAACATCTTGCTAATATGTTATTTTATTATTGTGAAGTAGTTTATTTGATTGTAAACAACAGAAAAAACGGCATTGGATGGCACGTGTCAACAAACGTGTACATCCTGGTATTTTTTTCAAAAGGATATAAAACAGCCATGTGTTTACCATTGGCTATGGAACTAGATGAAGCTCATTAAAGCACAAAACGCATCTTCCTTTATGTTTTAATAAATGGCCTTTTAAACATCTTACTAATACGAGAAGTCCAGTGCTGTCCTTCATTCGTAGAAATCTAAGAGGCTATTGGTGAATAGACCTTGATCTACTGTACAATTCATCGGCTACCTCCCAGCGGGGAGGAAGCATCTACGGAACCCGCTGCAGCGCACTTCACATGCACACCGTCTGGTCCTCTACTGATTGAAGCCCTAGGGAGTGTTATGCCTCAGCTAGCACAACCCCAAAAGGTTAGTATAAAGTATACTAATAATTTTACTCCAGGAAATCTATTATAGCGCTAGTGTGCGCTGCCTTGTATCTCTCCCTCCCCATCCTTTCAATGTGTATAGCTCACACACGATCCAACAGTCACAGTTCTCCCTCTTCCCCCTCCCTGCACACTGACTTCCCCAGGGCACAGAGTGTGTCTAGAAAACTCTCCTAGAGAAGAGAATGAGACTGCTCCTGTTCACAGGCTCCTATGCCCATGTACCTATGGTAAGCATCTCTCTAAATGCTGTTAAAAGCAGTGCAGGAAAGAAGGCTATCCCATCTGTATTTGGAAAATAATCAGAAAAATGTTTCATCTGCCAATATATCTATATCAAAATATATAGCTATATGGGAGTTACCGGCGTTCATGTCAGGAAGAGAAAATACACTTTTTAATCATGGAAAGAAAATAACAAATAAATTAAAATATCTATTTCATGAGAAGTTGAAGCGCTTTCTCATATAGCAAGAAATTAAAGACAAGTACGACCTACCAGATAGACAATATTTACCGCTTTAGATGGAGCACAAGCAGAAGGAGATGAAAAATTTGATGCCTTATTGGGTTCACATTCATCTGGTAAATCTCTGGCTGAATTATATGGCAGGACTAGAGATAAAGAAAGATATAATTTTCACTTCATGGAACAAGGAACTTGGAGACAGCGGTGCATCATGGAAAATCATAAAAGGTTTAGACAATACAAACCCCTATCCTTAATCAAAGTTGGAGAGAGATGAGTTGCGCATAAGTCGAAAAATGCCTTTGACATCCCATACAAAAATGCTCCCTCACACATCTTAAAGTGTATCCGAAATATGGTTTGGATAAGGCAAACCTCATACGCGGATTATTGAGGTGTCCTAAATTAAAACAATATTAGAAAGATGTACATGAGTTAATAAAGAAAATTTGGAAGATAAAGATAGATGATGACCGTTTGGCAACTATTTTTAATTATGCACTGGTTAACTCCAGGGGCGGTTAGGAAGATAAATTAATGTCTGGAAAAAAAGGTCTTCATATTACCCTTATGGTAAGTTCTCATAACATGGAAAGAAAATTTCTTCCTTGATAAATTAAAGAAAGATCCAAAAAGGAAATAAACATTTTGTTAAAAAATGGAAGAAATGTATGGCATTTGAGTTGACCAAGATTATGAAACCTTTTGAATATACTTCTTAATATTTAAAGGAGAAACTTGCCGGTAACTTGGGAAAATTAGAGGTTAAAGACTAGTGATTGGAAAATAATTATAATCGGTTATAAAAAAGAAAGAAATGTGGGATTGTTGCTTTTTTGACCTTTGGTTTTTCATTGAGTAGATATATGAGGTGGACTATTAGTGAAATGGCAAGCTTAAAAATAGCCAATAAGGACTACAAGATGTTCAAGTTTTTGTGAATCTGCATGGTTTTTTTTTTATGTTTTTTGCTTATTTTTTGATTCACAGTTCAAAAGTTTTAGGACAAGGACATCTCAAACTTATTCTATCATACAAAGATGTACGATATTCATGTGGGTGCTATTAAGAATGTAAGACATTTTCTTTGTATACCTGTCTTGCAAATAATGAATTGTTTAGCAAATAAAAAAAAGGCTCTCCCCACAATTAAATATAGACAACCAAATTTAGAAATCTACAGTCAGAAAATTAAAACCGCCAAGAAGAAAAGAATATGCATCAGCATCTGGTAATTAGTATATAAAAAATGGCGACAGATTTCCTATAAGAAGTGTGGCCTGTATTTTCTCTGCTTTTTATTCAGAAATGCTGTTCCAGATCATATAAACCTACATATCATATAGCTCAGCTTCTCTCCCTGTATCATATCCTGGTTATAGCTCAGAGTGGTAGCATAAACGACCTGAAAGGTTCCCTTTAAAAGGTATCTGCACTGTAAAACTTTCTTCAATTTTTTCCCCTTAGGCCATGTTCACACGGCTTAAAAGGGGCCGTATTTCGGTCCGTAATTACGCGCCGCAGTGCGCCAATTACGGGCCGAAAACGGCCCATTCATTACGGTAATTCACAGTTCTCATAGAGAACTATGGATTACGTCTCCTCTCCCCACCCGGCGAAGCCGCCGGGCGGGGAGATAATTGACATGTCACTTTCTAGCGGCGTATACGCGCCGCTAGCAGTGATTGTCTATGGGCCGGCGAAGTGCCGGCCCCCCGCTCACTCCCCCGCTCCCGCCCCCACGGCGTAATTGCGGGGCGAAATTACGCCCCGCAGTTAAGCCGTGTGAACATAGCCTTACAGCCATTTTGTAAACAGACAAGCAGAAAAGACCCTTACTGTTCAGGAAAACAGATATGACTGTTGTGTGAGGTTTTTTTTTTCGGAACAGGGAACCGATGATTTTGCTTCCATGTCACCGCACTGAAATACCGCATTCAGTGTATAAGTTAATACAGAAATTAACAAGAACTAGTTTATTAGCAAGTTAACACTGTGTAACCACCTTACACTTTGATGGCTTATTGATAGTATATGTCATCAAAGTGTGATAGCTTTGAGTCTCAGTTTTAAGACCCAAACCTATTTCAGGAATGAGGTGGCCCGCACCCATCACACTTTGGGACATGGGAACACCCCTTTAATTTATGTGAAGTGATCAAGAAGATGTTAAACCTTTCTAATGTAATGCACTTGGTATAGCTGAAATAATCAGCTACCAATGGATGTATTTCATACAATTATACACTAGGTATGCAAACTGAAATCCAAATTGTTTAGCATGCACAGAACACTGAAATAGGATACAATAACAGCAAACTTTTTGCTGTGAGAAGTAAATTGGAAGTTTGCACATGTTTTACAATAACCTAACACATGTTGGCATAGGATGCTATCTAATAGATAAGTAAAGAACAGCATCTCATATTAAAGCATACAGTAAAGCAAATAAAAAACATACAAATGTCTACTGATCACATATACATCAGACAGTGATATAAATGGGAGAAGAACAGAACATTGGTGAGAAACAGGAGTGGTGTTCAGCAAATAGGCAGAGCAGAAGATTGAACAAACTGCCTTCTTCTAAATTTAACGTGATCCCTTTCTTTCTACAGAAAGTTTGAGAACTTATCAATAATTATATCAGAGCAGCATGTAAGGCTGTGTTCATACTTCAATCAGAGAATGCAGCGCTATTCTTCCCATTAAAATAATGTGACAGAACCCAATGGACACGATTATAAAAGTTAATGGAGTCTGTCAGGTGCTGACAGTGTCCACTGCATGACAAATCCAGCAGAATGTTGTGCTATACATTTATGACGGAACTCACAACAATGGTAGTGTGGAAAAAAAAGCCAGCTGGGAAGAACACCGGAAACAGCCAAAGTTACCGAACAAAGATAATAATTGAATGTGTATATATAATTATTTATTATATAATTTGTAATACCCATGTCAGCTACAGTTAGGTCCATATATACTGTATTTGGACACGGACACAAAATTTGTTTTTACAGTTCTATAATGGACTTTCAGCTTTCATTTGAGGGTATTCACATTAAAATTGGATGAAGGGTTTAGGAGTTTCAGCTCCTTAACACATGCCAAAAGTAATTGGACAATTGACTCAAAGGCTGTTTCATGGGCAGGTGTGGGCAATTCCTTTGTTAGGTCATTCCTAATTAAGCAGATAAGAGGCCTGGAGTTGATTGTGGTGCTTGTATTTGCAAGATATTGCTGTGATGCGATCAAAAGAGCTCTCCGTCCAGGTGAAACAAGCCATCCTAAAGCTGCGAAAACAGAAAAAACCCATCCGAGAAATTGCTACAATATTAGGAGTGGCAAAATCTACAGTTTGGTACATTCTGATAAAGAAATAAAGTACTGGTGAACTCATCAATACAAAAAGGCCTGGACGCTCACGGAAGACCACTGTGGTGGATGATCACAAAATAATTTCCATGGTGAAGAAAAATTCCTTCACAACAGCCAGCCAAATGAACAACACTCTTCGGGTTGAGGGCGTATCAATATCCAAATCTACCATAAAGAGAAGACTGCATGACATCTAAACACAGAGGGTTCACTGCACGGTGCAAGCCACTCATAAACAACAAGAATAAAAGGGCTAGATTGGACTTTGCTAAAAAAACATCTAAGAAGACAAGCACAGCTCTGGAAGAACATTATTTGAACAGATGAAACCATGATCAGCCTCTACCAGAATGATGGAAAGAAAAAGTATGGAGAAGGCGTTGTATAGCTCATGATCTAAAGCATACCACATCATCTGTAAAACACAGTGGAGGCTGTGTGATGGCTTGGGCAAGCGTGGCTGCTAGTGGCAATGGGTCACTAGCGTTTATTGATGATGCGACACAGGACAGAAGCAGCCGGATGACTTCTGAGGTATTGTGTGTGCTCAAATCCAGCCAAATGCAGCCAAACTGATTGGTGAGCGTTTCATAATACAGGTGGTCAATGACCCTTAAGATAAAGCCAAAGCAATCCAGAAGTTTATTAAAACAAAGTGGAATATTCTTCAATGGCCAAGTCAGTCACCTGATCTCAACCCAATTCAACATTCATTTCACGTGTTAAAGACTAAACTTCAGACACAAAGACAATAAACAAACAGCAACAGAAAACCGCTGCAGTATTCACTGCAATTATTCGTCTGACAGAGCATTAAAAAGGAGGAAACACAGCGTCTTATGTCATGTCCACGAGTTCAAGACTTCAAGCAGTCATTGCCAACAAAGGGTTTTTAATCAGGTATTAGAAATTAACATTTTATTTACAATTAATTTGTCCAATTACTTGTGAGACCCTGAAATGAAGGGATTATGTTAGTTCCTCACGTTTTTATGCAATCATTTTGTTCAACCAACTGAAAAGTCTGAACTTAAACTGCATCTGAATTGTTTTGTTCAAAATTAATTGTGCTCACGTACAGAAGCACAATGAGAATAATGTGGTCTCGGGCCAAATACAAGTACAACCAGCTAGCCCTAACCTTTCCTCACCTGCAGTGCATATTTTAACTAATTTATTTTTATTGTTGCACAACATAACACACACAGAAAAAAAAAAAACTTACATAAATTTGGCAACAGCCAGTGCTCTTTCTGGATCAGCAGTCCCCTATAATGAAATATAAGACATACAGAAACATAAATCACAAGTGAAGCACAAATACATGTATTAAATGCACATAATTGGCAGTTCTTTGACTAGAAAAGAACCATGCAAAATGTATAGCCTCTGTTCCAGCACTTTATGATCTTCTATTTACTTTCTTCTTCTGAACTGGCATGTCACCACTGATTTGCTGCAGTAGTCACGTGCTACTCCCTTACATCACTATTCAGAGGTGTTTACTTCCAAACGGTAATGTAAGGAAATGGCACATGACCATTGCAGCCAACCAGCGGTGGTGTCACCATTCAGAAGAAGTACCGTAGTAAGAAAACAGAAGACCATGCTCTTTTTTAATTGGGTACCAACAGCTTATAATTACTTGTTATATAGGAACCAGACAACCCCTTTAAATGTACACACAGACTAAAATATCAATAATTAATTCAGTCTTTCAGATTTAAAAGTACAGAGTACAGTTCTCTACCCTAGGAACCCAAAATTGACAGGCATAATGCATAAACAGCCTTGCTTGTGTGCACAGAGTTTAGCATTCCTTTCCCAATTTATTTATGCTGTCATGAGTACAACAGACCTTTCAATAACCCCTTACGTCGGTAAGGGGATTTGACGTACCCATACGTCAAGGTCGGGTAGGGGTTCCCGCAAATTGACGTATGGGTACATCATGGCGATCTTGCGCGCTCACAAGCGGAGCGCGCAAATCGCGGCATGGAACCACCGGTATATTACCGCTGGCATCATGCCGCAACCCCTACAGCCGGAGTGAGCTCCGGCCGCGGGGGATTAACCCCTCGATGTCGCGACATCGTGGTCGCGACATCGAAGCTGCAGGCAGCAGGAGTGAGCTCCTGTTACCCGCGATCTGCTGCAGTAACGGCGCTCAGCGCCGCTACTGGTCTCCCTACCAGACAGCCCGGACGCTGAATGACAGCATCCGGGTTGTCTGGTGTCGTCACGATGCCCACGATGCATTGTGGGCAGCGTGACTGACAGTTTCCAAGGAGACCAGTGCACAGCTATAAGCTATGTGCTGATCTCCTATTGTATGAATGATCTGACGATCGTTCATGCAATTCCCCTCTGAGGAAAAGTGAAATAAGTGTATAAAAGTAAAAAAAAAAAAAAAAGTGTAAAAAAGTAAACCACAAACACAAAAAATAAAATAAAAACACGTACAATGCCCTTTTCCCCTTTACAAACACCAATTGCCCCAAAAAAGATCAAAAATAAATAAAGTACCCATGTTTGGCATCGCCACGTGCATAACGACCCACCCTATAAATCTGTCACATTAATTAACCCGTACGGTGATTGCCGTTAAAAAAAAAAAGTCACAGAATTGTGATTTTTGTTAATCCCGCAGCACATAAAATGGAATAAAAAGTCATCAAAAGCTCATATCAACATCAAAGTGGTGCCAATTAAAACGGCAGTTAATCCCGCAAAAAAAAAGTCATTACACAGCCCTGTATACGGAAAAATGTAAAAATTATGGCTATTAGGAGATAGCGATGCATAAATATTGTTTTACATAATAAAAACACTTTAAAAAAAATAAATAAAATTGTGCTTCCACATAAAAAAACTATATAAATTGGGTATCACCGTAATCATCTCAACCCACAGAGTAAAACTAACTTATCACGGATACTGCACGGTGAACGCTATTAAAAATAAAAATAAAAAACACTGCAAGGATTGCAGTATTTTCTTCACCCTGCCTTCCAAAAAACGTATTTAAAAGTGATCAAAAAGCTTTGTCCCCCCAAAAATGATACCAATAAAAACGTCAACTCATCCCACAAAAAAAAAAAAGTCCCTATACAGCTTAATAAACCGAAAAATAAAAAAGTTATGGCTCTCAGACTGCGGCGATACAAAAACGTGTTTTCCTTTTCAAATAAAGGTGTTTTTATTGTGTAAAAGCAGTAAAACATTAAAAAATATACAGTCATATGAAAAAGTTTGGGCACCCCTATTAATCTTAATCATTTTTAGTTCTAAATATTTGGGTGTTTGCAACAGCCATTTCAATTTCATATATCTAATAACTGATGGACAGTAATATTTCCGGATTGAAATGAGGTTTATTGTACTAATACAAAATGTGCAATATGCAGTAAACCAAAATTTGACCGATGCAAAAGTATGGGCACCCCAACAGAAAAGGGACATTAATATTTAGTAGATCCTCCTTTTGCAAAAATAACAGCCTCTAGTCGCTTCCTGTAGCTTTTAATCAGTTCCTGGATCCTGGATGAAGGTATTTTTGACCATTCCTCTTTACAAAACAATTCAAGTTCAGTTAAGTTTGATGGTCGCCGAGCATGGACAGCCCGCTTCAAAGTATCCCACAGATGTTCAATGATATTCAGGTCTGGGGACTGGGATGGCCATTCCAGAACATTGTAATTGTTCCTCTGCATGAATGCCTGAGTAGATTTGGAGCTGTGTTTGGGATCATTGTCTTGCTGAAATATCCATCCCCGGCGTAACTTCAAATTCATCACTGATTCTTGTACATTATTCTGAAGAATCTGCAGATACTGAGTTAAATCCACGCGACCCTCAACTTTAACAAGATTCCCGATGCCGGCATTGGCCACACAGTCCCAAAGCATGATGGAACTTCCACCAAGTTTTACAGTGGGTAGCAAGTGTTTTTCTTGGAATGCTGTGTTTTTGGAACACCATGCATAACGCCTTTTTGTATGACCAAACAACTCAATCTTTGTTTCATCAGTCCACAGGACCTTCTTCCAAAATGAAGCTGGCTTGTCCAAATGTGCTTTTGCATACCTCAGGCGACTCTGTGGCGTGCTTTCAGAAACGGCTTCTTTCGCATCACTCTCCCATACAGCTTCTCCTTGTGCAAAGTGTGCTGTATTGTTGACCGATGCACAGTGACACCATCTGCAGCAAGATGATGCTTCAGCTCTTTGGAGGTGGTCTGTGGATTGTCCTTGACTGTTCTCACCATTCTTCTTCTCTGCCTTTCTGATATTTTTCTTGGCCTGCCACTTCTGGGCTTAACAAGAACTGTCCCTGTGGTCTTCCATTTCCTTACTATGTTCCTCACAGTGGAAACTGACAGGTTAAATCTCTAAAACAACTTTTTGTATCCTTCCCCTGAACAACTATGTTGAACAATCTTTGTTTTCAGATCATTTGAGAGTTCTTTTGAGGAGCCCATGATGCCACTCTTCACAGGAGATTCAAATAGGAGAACAACTTGCAATTGGCAACCTTAAATACCTTTTCTCCTCATTGGATACATCTGGCTATGAAGTTCAAAGCTCAGTGAGGTTACAAAACCAATGTTGTGCTTCAGAAAGTCAGTAAAAAGTAGTTAGGAGTATTCAAATCAATAAAATGATAAGGGTACCCAAATTTTTGCACCAGTCAAAATTTGGTTTAATGCATATTGCACATTTTGTGTTAATACAATAAACCTAATTTCAATCCGGAAATATTACTGTGTCCATCAGTTATTAGCTATATCAAATTGAAATGGCTGTTGAAAATCCAAGGAGGAAGCTAAGGCCCTAAAGCATAACTTTTAATAGATATAAATATAAGAATAAAAAATACGCACTAGTGCAGATACAAAAATAGAAATAGAAAACGAAAAACAAACTCCTCTAAAAAGGCACACATATGGGACAGGGACTACAGAAAATCCTTATAGAGCCCAATGAAAGGCAACTATTGCACCCTCACCTATATACAAAACAGGAGAGTCGCCCCGATAAGGGCGATCCTGGCAGGAGCCTGACCCTGCAAACCCTAACCCTAAATATTATCCTATGGGTCCTATCCCAACATGTTTCGATCCTCCTACATAGATCGCATCAGCTGAAAGTAAGGAGCGGGGACCAACAGGTAAGCAAACCAAATGCAACAAGAGTAATAACTGATGCATAGACAGGTTACCTCATATGAACTGCATAATTAATATACTCACACAACCTCAATGCAAGTATAACGAGGACATGTGTGTTGCGCACCACAAGACAGGGCCCAGGCATCAATCGCCTAATGAGTGGCCAGGTAATGGAGAAGGTCTCCATTACCTGGCCACTGCTGGGACACCCTTACAGGGTGCGGGACACAATCTCTCCTGCTTCATACCTATCGCAGGATTCTCTCATTAGGCGATTGATGCCTGAGCCATTTCTTGTGCTGCTCAACTCACATGTCCTCTTTATACTTGCATTGAGGTTGCGTGAGTATATTAATTATGCAGTTCAAATGAGGTAACCTGTCTATGCATCAGTTATCACTCTTGTTGCATTTGGTTTGCTTACCTGTTGGTCCCCGCTCCTTACTTTCCCCTGATGCGATCTATGTAGGAGGATCGAAACATGTTGGGATAGGACCCATAGGATAATATTTAGAGTTAGTGTTTGCAGGGTCAGGCTCCTGCCAGGACCGCTCTTATCGGGGTGACTCTCCTGTTTTGCATATAGGTGAGGGTGCAATAGTTGCCTTTCATTGGGCTCTATAGGGATTTTCTGTAGTCCCTGTCCCATATAATTGCCTTTTTAGAGGAGTGTGTTTTTCGTTTTCTATTTCTATTTTTGTATCTGCACTAGTGTGTATTTTTTATTCTTATATTTATATCTATTAAAAGTTATGTTTTAGGGCCTTAGCTTCCTCCTTGGATTTTCATATTTTGGCTTTTGAGGAAATCTTTAAAGTAGCATACACCCACTATATTTGTGGGTTTTGTTATTTTTTTCTGAAATGGCTGTTGCAAACACCCAAATATTTAGAACTAAAAATGATTAAGATTAATAGGGGTGCCCAAACTTTTTCATATGACTGTATACAAATTTGGTATCGCTGTAATCGTATCAACCTGTTGAGTAAAACTAGCATGTCATTTATACCGCACAGTGACCGCTGTAAAAAAATAAAAATAAAGAACACTACCAGGATTGCTGAATTTTGTACAAAATGCCTCAGAAAAACCTTAATAAAAAGTGATCAAAGCATCACATGCACCCAGTAATGGTACTAACAAAAAACATCAACTCCTCTCGTAAAAAACAAGCCCACACTCAGCTCCGTATGCAAAAAATAAAAGCTATGGCTGTCAGAATAGGACAACATAAAAACGCAATTTTTTATAAACTCACTTCTATTGTGTAAAAGTAAAAATGAAGCCCAAAAACACTGGCGGAACTGCGTTCCCCCCCCCCCCCCATTTTCATGGCCCAATGCTAAAAAAAAACTACGGAACACCTCTGCGCCCAAAATGCAAAATACACCCTTAGATGAGATCCCTGAGGGGTGTTGAATCCAAAATGGGGCAACTTCTGGAAGGTTTCATCTGTTCTAGTACTTTGGGGGCTTTGCAGATGCGACATGGCCCCACCAATATCTGTGCTCCAAAAGCCAAATAACACTCCCTCCCTTGTATGCCCTGCCATGCGCCAAAACATCAGTTTACACCCACATGTAGGGTATTGCCGAACTTGGAAGAAATTGCGTAACACAATTTGCGGGCTTTTTTTCCAGGATTCCTTGTAAAAATTAAAAATTTTCAGCTAAAATTGCAGATTATTGGAAAATTAAATATTTTTTATTTTCAAAGCCTAACGCTAAAAATAATTGTGAAACACCTGTGGGGTCGATATACTCATTGCACCTCTGGATATATTCCATAAGGGTTGTAGCTTCCAACATGGGGTCTTTTTAGGGCAGTTTATTAGCTTTTGGCACCTTAGGGTGTCCGCAAACTTGTAATGGCACCTTAAGAAAATTGTAATGAAAATGAGACCCCAGAGTCCAGTAAGTGCTCCTCCTATTCAAAGGCTTGTGGTTGAGCCAATTAGCGCACTAGGGCCACATATGGGATATCTCTGAAAACGGCAGAATCTGGGGAATCAATATTAAGTTGCATTTCCCTGATCACATTTACTGTATTCTTGTGAATAATGGATAAAAATTGAAAATCTGCAAAAAAAAGTGACATTTTGAAATTTTACCTCCACTTTGCTTTAATTTCTGTGAAATATCTAAAGGGTCAACAAACTTCTTAAATGCTTTTTTAAATACTTTAAGGGGTGTAGTTTCTTAAATGGGGTCATTTATTGGGGTAACATACTGGCCCCTCAAAGCTACGTCAGAACTGGACTGGTCCCTAAAAAAAATCTATTTTGCAAATTTTCTTGAAAATGTGAAAAATTACTACTATATTTCTAAGCCCCTTAATATGGTACAAAAATTTTTTTTTTTAAAAATTATGCCAACCTACAGTAGACATATGGTAGATGCTAGTTATAAACTATTTTGAATGGAATAACTGTCTTACACGCAGAAATTTTTGAATTTTGAAAATTGCAAATTTTCATGATATTTTTATATTTTTCATGAATATACAAGGCCTTTTTGGACCAAAATGTATTACTAAATTAAAGCACAATGTGTCACGAGAAAACAATCTCTGAATCACTTGGATAGGTAAAAGTGTCAAAAATTTATTCTCACATAAAGTGACATGTCAGATTTTAAAACCAGGGCTCTGTCAGGAAGGCCAAAACTGGCTCCCGTGGTAAGGGGTTAAATCACCCGCCTGTGGGTATGTTCACACGACGTTTTGGATTCGTTTTTTACCAGAAGAGAAACTGCATCCAAAAAACATATGCAAAACTGGCATTTCTTAATTGAGGATACACATATCGGAGGACCTTTCGAAACTCTTCAACAATTTCCTCCTCCTCCTCACCAAAATTAAAAAAGATTTGGATTGTTGGAACAAAAAGGAGCTATCTTGGTTAGGCAGAATAAACCTGCTTAAGATGACCATCCTCCCAAAATCCTTCCCATACATATACCGCTTACATTCTGGAAGAAGGTGCGACGATGTTTTGATTATTTTGTTTGGTCCACTCGGAGAGCGAGAGCGAGGATTGCGTATGATACGCTTGTCAGGTCTAAAGACTCTGTAGGCGCAATCCTACCGGATTGTAAACTGTACTATCCGGCCTCGGCCTATTCGCGCTTTTTAGTGTTGGTTTCAGATCGAGATAAATTATGGGTGGGACTGGCGGAGGATCTTGGTTCGTCAGTGGTAACTTTTTCCCCTGGAACTGGACTCCTGCTCTCCAAAATGAGTTCTCAGCCTCTTTTTGTGTTAGGCATACATTAGCTGTCCTCTACTCGTACAGAAATTCTTGTAATCTCATAGGCCGAGGGGGCTCTTGTCTGCCGATCACGGACAATTTTGGCACCCCCCCCCCCCACCCTCCCTGGTGTTTCACCAAATGCTTTTCTGGGTGGTACGAAGCAGTCTCCCCTGCGTTTTTGCAGAGTCTCCTCCGGGAGGAAGTTAAAATCACTGGATGAGATCCTCAAAGGGAAGTTGGCCTCTGGCAGTGCTTCTTTTCAATTTCTACAACTTTGTCATTTTTTTAGTAAAACGAGGCCTAAAATTGATTTGTCTAGGCCCCTTACAGTCTTTGAGAAGGCGGTAGTTTCCTCCACGAGCTTGAGACACTCCCTTTCATTCATGTACAAGCTGTTAATATCCATTCACTCCAAGCAGCTCCCCCTTTATTGGCAGTGCTGGGAAAGAGAATTAGGTCTCTCTTTCACTACCGAACAATGGGAACGGTGCTTTCAATTAACCCATAGGGCAATGATTGCCTCTAAACATCAGGAGACCTGTTTTTAAATCCTGTCATGCTGGTATGGGGTCCTCTATGTCTTGCATAAAATGTTCCCATCGGCTTTGGATATTTGCTGGAGGTGTGGGAAAGAAAAAGGGACTCTGCCCCATGTGTGGTGGGGATGCTCCTTGCTCAGAGGCTTTTGGCTTGCGGTGTTGGAGGTAATTGAAGAGGCAACCGGCATCTCAATTCCTAATTCCCCAGAGGCACTTTTGCTCTTCATGTTTCCCAGGCCTGTTAGTAAATTTAAAAAATCTCTTCTTAAACGCTTATTGCAAGCCGCTAAGACCGTAATTCCCCGACGATGGAAGTCTTCTTCTCCTCCATCCATGGAAGAGTGGTTTGCAGAAATTAGCTTCGTACAAGGAATGGAGGTATTAATGGTCCGCACCCCCGAACAAGCACACCAGTTCAATAGAACCTGGTTCAGCTGGATGTCCTTCAAGAATTCTCCCTTATACCTCTCCATCACCTCCTAATGTAACACTACACAAGTTGTTTTTGAACTTGTACTTCTTGTGGGGAGCACTATATGTCCCTCTTTTCGCTCTTACCTTCCCTCCCCGCTCCCTTTTTTTTGTCTATGTGCGTGGGTGATGTCTTGTCCTTTGTGTTGTCCTTGTCTTGCGTTGTTCTTTGTGCTGTCCATGCTCTCTTCACATGTAGTCTTTGTGTATACGATTTTCTGTAGAAGGGTGCTTACAGTACCCCGCAGTCTTCCAGGTTTCTTTCATTTTGCGACTTAGTAATTTATGCTGATCAGCATTGCTTAAAACAGAATTCTGCTGATGCCAGTGTTCTTGTTCTTGCATATATTTTGCCTTCTCAAAGGAGAGTTGCTGCTGAACTGCTTTGGATCAAAGGGTTAAAAGCTAAGTAGTCTAAGCGAGTATTCTGAGCGTGCCAGTGTGTCTGTTTTGTCTAAAGTGTCGTTTTGCTTAAGTGTGGGACTTAATATTGGGGGACTTTAGATTTGGGGCTTTTAGAAAGGGCAGTATTATACAGATTTTTCATATTTGTATCTGTATTTCTTTTTTTTTTTGGTAACATCCCCATGAGTTCCATGTTTGACAATGCTGTCCAGTGCACAACCTGTGCAATGTATGCCATCCTTGAGCAACAGTTCGAGGGTCCATACTGCTGTGCAAGATGTGTGCACACTGCACATTTAGAAGCCCGTATCCTGGATCTAAATGAGCAAGTGGCAACACTGAGATCCATTGCCAACTTGGAAGCGAGTTTGCTGCTCACTGAGCAATCACTCGCAGGTGTAGATGCTGGGGAGGATGGTAGCATGGAAGTGCAGGAACATGAGGCAGCTAGCTGGGTAACAGTTAGAAAGAAGGGTAGAGGGAAGAGTGTTAGGGAGGCTAGTCCTGAACTGGCACACCCCAACAAATTTGCAAGATTGGCGGATGAGGGGGATGTCGGCTCAGAAATAGCATTGCTGCAGCAAGACACTACCCCTGTCTGCTCCAGTAAGATTGGGAATAGGAGTGCAGGTCAGACTAGACAGGTGCTAGTAGTTGGGGACTCCATTATAAGGGGCACAGACAGGGCAATCTGCCACAAAGACCGGGATCGTCGAACAGTATGTTGTTTACCTGGGGCCCGGGTTCGACATATCGCGGATCGGGCTGACAGATTGCTGGTTGGGGCTGGTGAGAATCCAGCTGTCATGGTCCACATTAGCACCAATGACAAAGTTAGAGGTAGTTGGAGTGTCCATAAAAAATGATTTCAGGGACATAGGCAAAAAAGCTCAAGGCAAGGACCTCCAAGGTAATATTTTCAGAAATATTACCTGTTCTATGGGCCACACCAGACAGGCAGAGGGAGATTAGAGAGGTGAATAAGTGGCTCAAAAATTGGTGTAGCAAAGAGGGATTTGGGTTTTTGGAGAATTGGGCTGACTTCTGTCTTGGCTACAGACTCTATGCTATAGGAACGGGCTGCACCTAAATGGGAAGGGTTCAGCTGTATTGGGGGACAAAATGGCTAGGAAGCTGGAGGAATATTTAAACTAGGGACTGGGGGGGAGGGTAACTACACATATAGCATGCAAGATAGTGAAGATAGAGAGCTGGGAATTAGTAATAAATCAGGGGTGGAGTGGAGGGAGGGGGTGTAGCAATAGTTAAAAAGAATAGGGAGAACGGAATCAAAACCGGAAAATCTCTAAATTGCATGCTAACCAATGCCAGGAGTCTGACCAACAAAATAAATGAACTAGAAGTATTAATTGCAGAAGAAAAATATGACATAGTGGGGATAACTGAGACATGGCTGGACGAGAGCTACGACTGGGCGGTTAACTTGCAGGGTTACAGTCTTTTTAGAAGTGACCGTAAACACCGGAAGGGGGGAGGTGTCGTTCTCTATGTAAAATCCTTTCTGAAGCAAACACTGCAGGAAGATATAGGTACAGGTAATGAACAGGTGTAATCATTATGGGTAAATATACATGGGGGTAGTAACAGTAATATAATTCTAATAGGAGTCTGCTATAAGCCCCCAAATATAACTGAACCCATAGAAGATACGCTCCTCAGGCAAATAGATAAAGTAACTAATCAGAATGAGGTTGTTATTATGGGTGACTTTAACTACCCAGACATAAATTGGGAATCTGAAACCTGTAGCTCTCACAAAGGAAACAGGTTTTTGTCTATAACTAAAGATAATTACCTTTCCCAAATGGTGCAGGAACCGACTAGAGGAAAGGCCCTTCTAGACTTAATATTGACTAATAGACCTGACAGAGTAACAAAGGTTCAGGTTGAGGGGCACCTAGGGAATAGTGACCATAATATAATAAACTTCCATTTATCCTTCAATAGAGCTTTTTGTCATGGAGCCACAAAAACACTGAATTTGAGGAAGGCTAATTTTACCCTACTTAGAGAGGCACTAAACTATATTGACTGGGACAAGGTGTTTAAAAATAACAGAACAAAAAATAAATGAGAGATCTTTAAAAACATCTTAGGCGCCCACTGTGAAAGGTACATACCATATGGTAAAAAAATAATTAGAAACAGGAAAAAATCAATGTGGATCAACAGAGATGTAAAGGAGGTAATAAAAAACAAAAATAAAGCGTTTCAGCTACTAAAACATGAGGGCAGTGAAGAGGCGCTAAGAAGCTATAGGGAAGAAAATAAAGTGTGCAAAATAATGATAAAGGCAGCAAAGACGTATTGCCATAGAAAGTAAAACTAACCCCAAAATACTTTTTAACTATAATAGTAAAAAAGATTAAAAAAGAAAATGTTGGCCCTTTAAAAAGTACTGAGGGAGAGACTATAGAGGGCGATGAGAAAAAAGCAAACCTATTAAGCTATTTCTTCTCCACTGTATTTACCAAGGAGGATGACCTTCCTGTTGATGAGCAAAGGGAGGAGGTAAATTCCAACTTAAATGTTTCTTGTCTAACCCAGGAAGAAGTGCTGCTCCGCCTTAGAAAGATTAGAATAGACAAATCCCCAGGCCCTGACGGTATACACCCCTGTGTCCTAAGGGAGTTAAGTAATGTGATAGATAGGCCCCTATTTTTTATATTTATGGACTGTAAAATAACGGGGTATGTCCCAAAGGATTGGCGAATAGCAAATGTGGTGCCAATATTCAAAAAGGGGTCAAAAAGTGATCCTGAAACTATAGGCCGGTAAGCTTAACCTCTGTTGTGGGTAAAATGTTTGAAGGTTTTCTAAGATGCTATCCTGGAGTATCTCACTGAAAATAAATGTATAACGCCGTTCCAGCAGTTGACAGTTGACTCATCACCCCATCAACTGGTGAATAGCTCCACATCTTGGAGTCCGCTTTTTTTGATCCCCTGAGGAGCCCTCTCTCAATTTAGAGGGAGAAACGCGTTTGGGGTTGGGAATATCCCTCCTCAATACAAGGACAGTAAACTTTGTGTAATACATTTTTCTTAGATGTAGTTTTATATGACACTATTATCATGTGCTTTTTTGACCACTGTGTTGTTTATGTGTGAGGGCAATTTTGGGATAGGCTTCTTGTGGTGGGGCCGCCCTTTTTGGGGCGATGTCCCCCGCTTATCTAATAGGTAATTAATAAGGGGGAAAAACACTATCAGTACGGGCACTTAAATTTAGGTGCTATTAATATGGTGGTCATTTATCAAATCTGTCACAATGTTTTGTGTCTAAAATTGTGGATTTAAATACTTTTTCTCCCAGTTTTGGGTGGGGAGGAGGTCACATGACATTTTCCCGAAAAGGAAAGTTATATTTTTAAATCTGGAAATATTAAAAGTTACATTTTAGAGTGGTTTTTGCTGTTTATCTGTGATTTGGTTATGCACATGGGAGAAAAATCCATTACATGATTACAATGTTTAAATCGAAAAAACAGTGGGTAAAAGTTGACATGGAGAAGGATTTGGGGAATCCTGGTGGGCAGTAAACTTAACTGTAGCAGCCAGTGTCAGGCAGCACCCAGCCAAGGCAAAAGGATCATGGGTTGTATTAAAAGGGGCATAGATGCCATAAAGAGAACATTATTCTCCCCACTAACAAGTCACTGGTTTAGACCACACATGGAAATTTTGGTGTACAGTTTTGGGCACCAGTGCACAGGAAAGACATTGTAAGCTTGAGCAGGTACAAAGGCGGGCAACAAAAATAATAAAAGGACTGGGTGGACTACAAATACCCAGAAAGGTTAGCAAGGTTAGGGTTATTTAGTTTAGAGAAAAGACGGCTTCGGGGGACATAATAAATATGTTTTAAATATATTAAGGCCCAAAACAGAGATCTCGCTAAAGATTTTATTTAACCCAGGGATTGATCCAAACAAGGGGCATCCCATGTCTTGGGGAAAAAATTTTTCTACATAAACAAGAAAGGGTTTTCTTTACGTTAGAGCGGTGAGACTGTGCAACTCCTGCCAGAGGAAATTGCATGGTAATTCACAACAGAGTTCAAAAAGGGGTTGGGGAGCTTTTTCTGGAGCGTGATAACATAATTTTATAAGTGATTTTAGGATTCTGGAGAGGGGTCGGGATTGCCCAGTTGGGGGGCAGGAAAGGGAATTTTTCCCTAACAAAATTTGGCTTCTACCTCATGGGGGTTTTTTTTCCCTTCCTCGGGATCAACACTAACACTTAGCCACTTGGGGCTAACGGGGGACGTATGTTCTTTTTTGGGCCCTACAAACATGTAAAATTACTCCGATACGGGCGCTCTATTTCCTTTTTTCCCCAAAAATTTTATTGCAATTTCGAATCTTCACACCATTCTTTTCACAGTATGCATATTGGACTTTGCACAAATTTGTATTGGATATGACATTTTGTTACAAATAAAGTTTTCTTTTCGAGTAGTAAGAAACCAACGTAAATCAAACTGCATATTGTTAGACGTGTTTTTTGGATCCGATTTGAGTCTGAAAAACAGATCCAAAAACGGATCTGAAAAATGTCATGTGAACATACCCTTACAATGATGATCAGTACCGAGACTGGGTACACTGAATGTGGCCTTGCATGAATGACAAGCATGCAAGAACTAAACTAACCTTAACAGGATAGCTACAGAAAATGACTGTCAGAATAACTCATTCTAGCTGGCCACTAGGATATATGTGTGAGGCTTTTTTTTTTATAATCAAATTTTATTTAATTTTACAAAATTTACAACATTCCATTTTTAAAATCTAGATGAACATTGTTATACCAACTCACTGACTAAAAAAAACACTGTTCCCCGTTTACTAAATGAGCCCAATTCCCCCCATACCTCTCTTCCCTTTTCCCCACTTTATCCAATCTCCCTCCTCTTGTAACACCACCCTCAAAAATAAATTCTTCAAACTTTTCCCCCACTTGAAGTGAGTGCCACCTACCATCCCCTTCCCCTTCCCGTGTCACCCCCCCCCCGTCTTCCAAAAATGCCCCTCGTTGTTCCTTTAGATATAAACTGAGTATCGAAAGGCTCCACTATAGTTCTTATCTCTTGGCATCAAATGAACCAGTATGAATTTTTTTCCATTTCTCAAAAAACGTTCTGTCAACAATCTTTATGACGTTCCGCATCAAGATTTTTCCCTAAAGAATAACTGCTTCAAAGTGGTTACACTTTCTCCCAAAAGTCGGACCGACTTCTCCAACCAGTGTCCAGTATTTCTTTTTTACCACCAAAAGAAAAAAATGAGCCCCTTAAAACCCCACCTTGTCATTCACCCCTTCCCGGGAATCTGGACCATGATGTAGTGGAAAAGACAACTCTGTGGTGTAAGTGGTACTTCTTGGTCCCAAACCTGGGCAATATAACTCCCCACCTCTTTCCAGAAACTCTATATGGTGTGACACTCCCACATACAATGTAGTAGCCCAGCCCTTTCTAACCCACATTTCGGACAGCTGGTCAAATATTCTATGTCTCTGTTTACAGAAGGCAGATTGAACGCAAATGTCGCCCTATGTGCCAACCTGAATATTATTTCTCTCCATTGCTCGCTAACGCTGGCTGTTCTTACCACGTCCATCCCCCTAATTATTTTGTCACTGATCTCCTCATCCCCCAGTTCTATTTCCCATTTTCTAAAAACCTTAGCCGCCTAGGCTTCCGTAGCCCATCTCCGTATACCACTATAAAGCTTGGACAGAGCTCCCCGTCCTTCTGTCACTTTTAGAATCTCTTCGAATTCTGCCGGGTCATATATGTTACTTAAATTGTGCAGCTTCGATCCTAGCAAACTTTTAATTTGAATGTACTGAAACTTATGGCTATCAGCCAGCATGTACTTGGATTTCATCTGCTCCCAAGTGACAGTTCCCTGTCTGACCTGTTAGCAAATCTCCTAAAATCCTAATCCCTTTCTGTTCCCAGCAGTCCAGGAGCTTATTTTCTCTCCCCGGGCCAAACTCGGTTAACGTCCACAACGGCATGAACCTGGTGACATACATAGCCTATTAAATAACTTCCTAAACCCCTGGCGCCAGGTGCCATTGTTCCTTAACACTAAATGGCTTTAACCACCTCGGCTTTTTACCATATGGGGTGTGAACAAGGCTACTAAACCCCCACGCTGGGGCCAATGTCTCCCACCCCCTAGTTTAAAAAAGCTTGTCTCCTGCAGCCAATCATTAACATGTCTCCCAATCCCGTCAAGTTATACGTCAATGTCGGGTGTTTGGCCCCCCCCTTCTTTCAAGTGTAATTTTTTAATCGATACCAAATAAATCTGAAAAAGCTCCTCCAATTTTTCTGCACCCTGTGTTTTTAGAAACACGGGTATTTTTAAATTTGGGTACAACAACTGGAAAGTAAAACCTTTTTTTAAAATTAAAACCCCCCATAGCGAAAAAGGTAATCCCCCCCCCTCTCCAACTCTGAATTATTTTCGTATCAAGGGAATAAAATTTTAAATTATAAACCAGGAAGCAAGTTCCCTATTTTTAAACCCCCCAAATATGTTAAGTAATGTACAACCTTCACCCCCAATTTAGCCCTTCCCCCCCCGCTATCCTTTTTTCCAATTATCGGCCCTTATCCTTTTTTTATTTTATACCCGAAAAAAGACCCAATTAATCAAAGTCTAACACCCATCCCCTGATCCCTTAAAACTATCTGAAAAAAAAAGCATTTTCGTCCCCAAACTTACAATTTTTAACTCTTTACATCCCCCTTTATTCCCCATCAACTCCGCATCCCGCAGTGCAGGGCCAAGGGCCCCAGGGGCAAAAGGGTTTAAAAAAGAGTGGGAGAGCGGCACCCCTGCCTTGTACCCCTTAGCAACCCCAAAGGTTCTGAAAAAAGCCAGGGGGTTGACCCCGCCTTGGGGTTTATAAACCCGAGAGACTAAGACTAAAAAAAAAAAAACCCCTATACCCATCTTACCATTCAAAATTTTTGCCACCCCAAATTTTCTTATCAAAGGCCTTTGGGGATCTAGCGCCAAGAAGGCTGGTGTTCACTTTTTAAAATTTTTTCCACCGCATTTGGGGGTTCAATAATTTTCTAATATTTTTAATCCCCGACCTCCCCTTCACAAAACCCCTTGAGGTCGCCCACTAGTTTTCGGGAAAAATTTTTGCTAAAACTATTTTGGCCCCCCCACCTTTAGACAATATCCTTTAAATTTCCCGATTTATTAAAGAAATCGGACGAAACGGGGCTGGGTTTAACGCATCTCTTTCCCTGTTTGTGTAATACTTTAAAACCCCTTAAAGGGCCCCCGCCAGTTTGGGGCCCCCCTGCACTTTCCCTAAATTTTTTAAATCTGGGATGTGTCACTTTATGGGAAGAATTAAATTTTTTGGGGCACTTTCAAAACCCACCTTTTGATTCCCCGAGTTGGGTTTTTTCGTGACCATTGTGCTTTAATTATAAAAAAAAAAATTTTACATCAATCCCTTGGTTTTTTTTTTTGAAATTTCATGAAAAATTTGAAAAAATCTTTGATTTTTGAAAGGGTTTTTTAAAATTTTCGCTGCAAAAAAAGATAATTTTTCACCCCAAAACATTTTTTTAAAATTTTTTTTCCTTTTTTTTTTTTTGACTTTAGAGGGCTTAGGGAAAATTAAATTTGTAATTTCCACATTTTCCCCAAGAAAATTTGCAAAATAAAATTTTTTTTTTGGGACCATTCCGGTTTTTTTACGGGCCCCTTTAGGGGCCCCGTATGTTAAAAATACCCCCATAAATGAAGCCCCTTTTTTAAAAAACAAACCCCTTTAAAAATTTTTCAACCCGTGGGTTTTTTAAGTTTTTTTAAAACCCTTTTTGGTAAATTTTACAGAAATTAAAGCAAAGTGGGGGTTTAAAAAAATAAATTTCATAATTTTTTCAGATTTTCAATTTTTTTCCAAATTAATTTAATGGAATACGGGTTTAAAAAGTGGAAAAAGGTTAATTTCAACGTTTTAATTTTCATTTCCCTGGGCTGCCGGTTTTTAGAAATTCCCCCCAATTTTTGGCCCCTAAATGCATTATTTGATCAAACCCTAAGCCCCAGAATAGGGGGACACCCACTGGAACCCCTTGGGGGCTCAAATTTTTAATGCAAATTTTTTTTTTAGGCCCATTTCAGGTTTGAGGAGGCCCTAAGGTTTCTTTAAAAATTAATAATACCCCTTAAAAAAAACCCCAAATTTTGGGAAAAAACACCTCTTAAGGAAAATATACCCGGTGTTTTAGGGTATATCCCAAACCCCCCCGGGGATTCACAATTTTTTTTTTTTAGCATTAGGGGGTGTGAAAAAAGGGAAAAAAAAAAATTTCCCATAATTTGGCAAAAATTTGCTAAAATTTTTTTTCATATAATGTTTTAAATTAAAGTTTCATATAATCCTTGGAAAAAAAAACCCCAAAAATTTGTTAACCAAAATTTTTTCCAAGTTCGGCAATTTCACAAAATTTTGGGGGGTAAACTGCTGTTTGGGGGGCCATGGGAGGGGGGAAAAAGGGGGGGAGCCTTTTTGGCTTTTGGAAAACCCGAATTTTGGGGGGGTCCCCTGTCGCATTTGCAAAGCCCCCAAAATAGCAGAACCCGGTGAAACCTTCCAGAAGGGCCCCACCATTTTTGATTCAACCCCCCCTTATGGTTTTCTCATCCCGGGGTTTTATTTGTGCATTTTGGCCAAAACAGGGGTTCCATCGGTTTTTTTTAGCATGGTAGGCCATGGGAAAAAGGGGGAGAAAAACGCATTCAAACCCGTTTTTTTGGGGTTTTAAGTTTTCAGCGTTCGCCTGCAGTGTAAATGATGGCAAACGTTACTGTGGGGGTGGTACAATTTTAAAAGGTAAAAAATTTTAATTTTTAGTTTATGGTTTTTTTTACTTTTTACACAAAGAAAATGGTCCCATTAAAAAAAAATTTTGTTTTTATGTTGTCCTCTTTTGGCAGTCATAAAAATTTTTTACTTGCCCGTCTGCAGGCTTTTGGGAGGGGCCTTGTTTTGCGGGGTAATTTATGGTTTTTAATTGGTACCCAAATTATGGGGGGATACAACACTTTGTTCACTTTTTTTTAAAGGTTTTTTTGAGGCCCTTTTGAAACAAATACAGCAATTCCGGGGGGTGTTTTTTTTTTTTAATTTTTTTAATTTGCGGGCACTCTTTCGTTTAAATAAAAAACATGCTTCTTTACCCCGCAGGTTATACGATTAAAACAATTTCCCAATTTTTTTATTTTTTTTTATTTTTTACTGCTTTTTACAAAAAAATAAAACCAAAAATTTTTTCCCAAAAAGGAAAAAAACATTTTTTTGGCCAAACGCCATAAATTGAGGCCATAGCTTTTTCTTTTTTTTGTATGGGGCTGTGTACAGGCCTTTTTTTTTGCGGGATTGGGGGTTTATGTTTTTTTTATTGGGATCATTTTGGGGGACAAAACTTTTGATCAGTTTTAAAAAACCCTTTTTTTTTTGGGAAGCAAAAAAAGGGAAAAAATGGGGAATTTTTGGTTTTGTTTTTTTTTTTTTTTATTTTTTTAAAAGTGCTCCTGTGCAGTAAACCCTAAAAAAGTTTTGCTTTTCTTTGTTTGGGGCAATACGATTTTATGGCGATACCCCAATTTTTTATGTTTTTTTTTTTGTTGAAGCACTTTTAAAAAAAAAAAAAATGTTTTTTTGTGTGTTTAAAAAAAAATTTTTTATCACGCTAAAATTTTTGAGAGCCATAACTTTTTTATTTTTCCCTTTTACAGGGGGCGGGGTAAGGACTTTTTTTTGGGGGGATTTAAACTGACCCCTTTTAAATTTGTAAAAAACTTTTGGCGTTTATAGGATTTTTTGATAAATTTTTTTCCATTTTATGTGCTGCCGGGTGAACAAAAATTTAATTTTGTGATTGTTTTTTTTTTTACGGGGTTCACCGTACGGGTTAATTAGCATTACCAAATTTAAAAGGGGAGGTCGTTTTTCGCACGCAAACGATTTCCAATTTTGAAATACTTTATTTTTTGTTTTTTTTGGGGGGCGATTGGCAAATTTTTTTCCGGGGAAAAGGGGGGGTTTTAAATTGGTTTTTTTTTTTATTTTTGTTTTTTGTGGTTTTTTCTTGGGTTTTTTTACTTTTTTACCTTTTCCCCATAGGGGGGTTTGAAAGAAAAGATCTTTTGATTTTCTCAATTTTAATAGGAATCAATGGGACAGCTTGGGTTTTCTGTGCACTGGTTTCTTATGGGCAACTGTCAGTCACGATGGGGCCCTTTCCCAAAGGGCCCCTGCCGGGGATCGTGACGTCCCCAGGAAAAACCCCAAACAACCCCTGCCCGCTTTCTGTCGCCCCCCACGACGCAGGGGGAGCGATCTCCCCTGCGTCCTCTTGAATTGCGACCTGTTTTGGGGCATAATTAAGAGGTTTTAAACCCCCTCCAAGGGAATTTTTCTTCCCTTTTTTTCCCTGCATAAGAAGGCCCCGGGTGTAAGCTACTTTATAATATCTTTGGGAGAAACCGTTCACCCCCCTTAGGGTTTTTCGTACCTTTCGCCCCCTTTTATCCCTTTTTGATCAAAGTTTGAATTTCCCGCCCTCCCTCCCCCCCGATTTGCCAAGCTTTTGCCCAAACCTTTTTTTCCAAATTTATATAACTAAAATTTTTACTTATCCCCAAAAAGAAATTTTCCAAACTCCCCGTTGGAGATTAAAAAACCCTTTCCCCCCCAAAAATTTCCTTTTTTTCCCTTTTTTCTTTTGCGGGGGCAGGGAAAAAAAACTCCGTTTATTTTTCATCCAATTTTTTGTGTGGGTTCCGCAAAACTTTTAAGATCTTTTTCTTCTTTCCCGGGTACATACGCCTTATGGCCGACCCCCTAAGAACTGCCTTAGCAGCATCCCAGAAAATGAATGGGGTAACCTCACTACCATTATTGTCTCCGTCATATTCCCTCCACCATTCCCTTAACATGTCCCTAAATTGCGTGTCATTTGCCAATGATACCGGAAGGAACTACAAGTCCCAGCATGTAGATTCTACACCTATAGACTAATGAGATTAGTACATGTAAGTAACACCGGGGGAGGGAGGGGGTGGGGGGGGAGTTTTTTATATACATATATAGATCTCTGTGCATTGGCATCAGAGTTCCCTATCTATGCAGGAAAGAAATCTCCCCTCACCCCACTGCCGCAGGGGGGACGTCCCTGTTCAGAAGGGACAGAATGAAAACCTCTCTTTAGTTCCAGCTCCGGCATCTCCCCAGTTTTCTGTTCCCATTCTCTCTCTTCTGGACATGGACGTCCCCCGGCTGCATTGCGCGGGGGTGGATTTTCTTTCCTGCATAGATAAATGACTGATGCACGTGCACAGGGATCTATGTATGTATAGAAAACCCTTCCCAGTGTTAATTACAAGCATTAATCTGATGAGTCTATGGCTGTAGAATGTACAATGTAACGCTTTGCCCGGGTCAGCTCGTCCAGTCACAGTCGGGCTCGTCCACACTTCTTTAGTGGCGTTGATCGCTATACACTGCAGCCGCTCGCAGATGCACCACCAGACTCTTCCTACAAATATGATGGGACTAAAGCTAACCTGGGCCGAGATGCTGCAAGATTTTTTACATAAAAAATTTATTCATGGAAAAATAAGACATCCCCTGAAAAGACGACCTATTGCGTCTTTAGCAGCAAAAATTAATATAAGACATAGTTACATAGTTTGTGAGGCCATAAAAAGACATACGTCCATCCAGTTCAGCCCATTTGCTAAAGTGTTAAAGTGTTGATCCAGAGGAAGGCAAAAACCCCCATGAGGTAGAAGCCAATTGTCCTTATGTTAGGGAAAAAATTCCTTCCTGACTCCAATCTGGCAATTGGAATAAATCCCTGGATCAACAACCCCCCTCCAGAATCCTTGTCACTATAACTTGCTATATTACATCTAGTAGTATAATGTTGTACCGTGTTAGCCATAGAAAGTAGTAGAAGAGTGAAGAAATCAGGCGATACCTTTTTCAGGCTAACTGAGTATATTTGATGGTGAGCTTTCGAGAGAACTAGCTAGTTCTCTCGAAAGCTCACCATCAAATATACTCAGTTAGCCTGAAAATGGTATCGCCTGATTTCTTCACTCTTCTATATTACATCTAGAAACGTATCCAGACCCCAGACCCAAGACACTGTCTTATTTTCGGCGAAACAGGGTAATATTTGGGTTTCATTTTAGCTAGCAACTTCCAGTTTTTCTTATAGGTTTTATCAACATGGAGCTCTTCTTGGGTTCCACTGATGTATTTTTACTACATTCCCCCAATAGGGCCGGATTCCACTGTGGACCATTATTAGCCTACGGGATCCATTACTATGATAGTCTTCACTTTACTTTGTGCTACCATTTTTGCTGTTCATGCTTGACTTTTGATGTTTTACTAAACTAAATGTGCCCTCTAAAAATTGAAACCCTCGAGATGGAACATAAGTGAACCCTTTCTACTGAGGTCATCAAAGAGCTACAATGTGTGGGACTGGAGGTGAAATGCTTATTAGAAGCTACTTGGAAATGCTACTTACAATTCGGCCATAGTTGTTGAGTATGGCAGCAAATGCAGTTTAATGCTCGCCAGGGCTTTATGTAATCAAATTGCCCTCTTTCACATTCCATGTATCAAAAATTGTAGTGGAACGACTGTCGATACCACCAAAGAAATAAATAAAACTTTCCTCTCATTTTATTCAGACTTATACAACCTCCCTAATCCCACTTCCCTCTCAAACGCCGAACCAGTTGATAGTTTTTGCTCCCGTCTCCAGGATGACATTTTATCAACTCAGGAGCTCTCATTAGTTATTAAAAATCTGCTAGTTGGGCACTGACGGCTTCACCAGCAAATTCTTCAAAATCTTCCATGATGCTCTCTCCCTGGTAATGTTAAAGCCATTTAATTCTATATCAAATGATACCCCTTTCCCCACACACTCAACTTGGGCACACGTTGCAGTCCTCCCAAAACCGGGCAGAGATACCACAATATGTGGCAGCTACCGACTGATATCAGTGCTAAATGTGGGGATCAAAATCTATGCAAATCTCCTTGCCAATAGACTAAATTCTCTCCTTATCATTTGTTTCATCCAGACAAGGTCAGCATTGTCCCGGGAAGGTAGGCCCGCGACAACACCATAAAAACCCTTGACATAATTCATCATGCTCGTTCACATAAAATTCCACTGATGATCTCATCATTACACGCGGAAAAGGTGTTTGGTAAAATCTGATGATCAGCCCTTTCCCAAATATTGTCCCTTTACCAAGCCGCTTCTGCTCAAATAAAAATTAACGGCACCCTTTCAGATGTCTTCCATATCCAAAACGGCAAACACCAGGGATGCCCCCTATTTCCTCTTCTGTACGTTCTGGTCATGGAATGATTGTTAGCTTCAATATGATCTAACCCATACATTATAGGGGTAACAATCGGCAACTATGTTTAGAAATGCTCTGCCTTTGCGGAGGATTTATTAGTTTATATAACAGATACACATCTCAATGCCCTCCTTAATGTCCGAATTAGCTAAATTTGGGTCATGGTCCAACTTCAAATTAAACACATCCAAAAATCAAAGCCTTTGGGGGGTTTGGGCCTTCCGGCAGAGTTTCTATTGTTTCAAAACATTACCCTTTTTTTATGGCCCATGGGTTAACCTACTGGGGATAAAGATCATGCGCCCAAAATAAGCTGTGAAAAACCCAAAATTATCCCCTAGTGTGGGATAGGACTACTGCCACAATTGCTGCACCTTGTTTATCTTTCCCAAGTAGCATAGGGGCCATGTTGCTCTTACTGGTTAAGTTCAGTCCACCTTTGAGCTGTGAGTATGGTTGTTTCTGTGTTTTTGAGTAATTAAGTCCATTTTTTCTGTAAATTGTAGGTAGGAATTGCAAAAATGAGGAGCTTGAAAGGCTTGCAATAGTGCATGAAATTAATAATAATCTCATATTAATTTTCCATATGTAAAATTTTATTACCCAAAGAATGGGGAAGAGGGTTTTCTGTTACTTGTGTTGGACACCCAAAAAGGTGCTGGGCAGCCCGCCCAATCGAATACTAGTGGCGTAATGGTTAAAGCCAGCATGGTGCACCACACGTATCTGCATTAATGACACCCTTTTGTATCGACTTATCTGTATGCAGTTATAATACCAGCAACCACTCCCCCCACCCTCCCAACATATATTGAAGGTGTGTGAGTGGCAGGGCTGGGGAGTTGGAGTCGTCATAAAATGGACCGACTCCCAAAATATATAATAAGTTGGTCCAGATAGTTCGATGCAGTGCAAAGAGCAAGAGGAATTGAGTCCGGCCAGTGCTACTACTCCCATATCTTCAGCATTATCACATGAGGAGTGTAATTGATGACATGGAGCAGGCAAAGTGCTCCCACAGGGGAAAAGATTCCGCTTCCATGGCAAGCAGATTAAAGCAAAATTTTTCACCTGCTTTCAAAGTAGAAGAGTTCAACCATTCATCAATACTGACTGTGGCTGAGGCAATTCCTTTATACCCTGACATTGTTAGAGATGTTGCCCCTGTGGTACCACTTTGCCCCCAAACAAGTTAGTGTAGAGAGGCCGTTCTCTAGCATGGAAAAATGAGATCAGATGTGAGGTATGTATGCAGGATTGATGGAGGCAATATATTTCTCACAATAAATTAAGAGACTCCACAAATGTTCCTGCAGTGTTTTACATATTTACAATTTTTTAGTGTTCTAAAGTCATATCCAATAAATATATTTTACACTGACAAGCAAAATGGTAACATTGTTTTGAACTTGTGACTTCCAGGCTCCATATCTCTCCATCCACTACAGCTTTGTACATGAGGCTACAGTAATTTTATACACAGTCATCTTACCTATCTTATACAAAAATTTGACTTGCAAGTATTTAGCATCTGCTTAGTTCTGCAGATTATTTCCTGTAACTGCATTGTTACGGTTTTGCTCCTAAAAATCACAATGTTAATTTTTATTATTTTGTTAGATTTGGGAAATCCACCTTTTGGTTTTCAATGCTGCCTGAATCCTTCTGGGCGCTGGATCAGATTCAAACAGGTCTTGACCAAAATCCGATCCAAGGTCTCTTCCACACAATCCCAATGGACTTGGATACAAATACAGCTTTTTCTTCAACTCTACTCACAAGTGTTCAAAAGATCAAAACATTGTTACCATTTTGCTTGTCAGTGTCTGTTCTTCCTAAACAGCTTGATTATTGTATCATGAGGTGATAAACAACCTGATGTTACCACTTTACTAAAGTAAAGTTATAACTTAAACATGCGCCATGTATGAGGGAGTCAGGAGTCGGAGGATTGGGAAATTGAGGAGTCGGAGTCGGGGCTTTGCCTTGCCGACTCCACAGTGGTTGTCTTATCGGTATTTTTGCATGTGTGCAATCTCCCCATGTATTATACTGTGACTTTTGTGCACAAATTATAATGACTAGGAATCTGGAGTAGGGTCGTTGATCCAGGGATTATCCGATTGCCAGTTTGGAGTCGGGAAGCAATTTTTTCCCTAAAATGAGGACAATACTATACTTTAGCACAACAGGCTGAACTGGATGGACGTCTTGTCTTTTTTCGGCCTTACAAATTATGTAACAGGTATCAATTTAATGTGCAGTCTAATTGTTCCCCTAGTGGTGGGGTATGTGAGCTACTGCTCAGCAATCAGCTGCACCTGTTTATCTTTCCCAAGTAGCATAGGGGCCAGTGTTGCCTCTTTACTGGGTTCAGTTTCAGTCCAGCCTTTGAGCTGTGAGTATGGCCTCGTTTCTGTGTTTTTTGACATTGCCATCTCCAACTACTTTTCTCCCCAGCAGGGACTGGAAGACGAATCTTTATCTTTCAGCACTTCAACCCCGGCGCCATCTGGCCCGCCTACACTGCCTCGTGAAGGGAGAAGACACCAATCTCCTGTGTCCAGAGAGAAAATGGCCGACCTTGTACACCCAACAGCTGCTTTGACTTCCTCCTGCCTCCAATTACCAGCCCGGAACACCGCAGCTACTTCCGGGCGTCTCCTTGGGCGGCCGCCAGCAGCAGTGATCACTTCCCACTGAAGCCACAATCAGACTGCTTGTCGGCAGAGCGAAGTGCAGCAGGACACGGTGAACACCGCTCATTCTCCTCCGGTGCAACGCCGCGTCTGCCAGGTCAGTGTTCTCCTGACCTGGCAGATGCTCCCTCTGGCACATGCTGTTATTGCAGGGAGCTCAATACTGGCTCAACATCGCTCTGATGGACAGCTGGGACAAGTGTCCACAATATCCCTTGAGCCTACTTATAACAGTGCACAGTCACCAAAGAATGGCTGGCTATAAAGCACCACACTGGATCTCCCGCCAAATTACATGGGTCCACTAACTGGGCAACAGAGGAATCCCATCAGTGATGAACCTCACAAAGGCACCATAGGTGCTACACCTCCAAGGTCTCATGCTCCAGATATGACCTTCTCTCAACCATTAATGGGCAACATGCCTAATCAGGTTCTCACCATTCTACAACTACCCTTTTCCACACGGGAGTCTGACATATCAGTTAAATCAGTAACAGCCCAGGTGGGCTGAGATGAGCCCTTCTATACTGCTGATCCCTCGATTGCTGCCTCTCCTCCCTACACACTGGAGACTCCAGTAAATATCTCACTGAGTGGGAACAGGCCTCTCACAGATACACCCCAAAATAGGCCTTATGACATTGACTATCAGGGCAACTCGGGTATCTCTGCCTCCCTGGACTCTGCAGCAAGCCCAACAGCGTCTCAGCCTTTAAATGCAGGAATTGCAGCAAGCAGCACATCTTAGCACTCCAGCCCAGATTCTTCCACTTGGGAGACAGTCCATTAAAACCTCCATTAAACCTGAGGATCTCTAAGCTACAACAGCAGCCAGCAGTACTTCATTTGGTCTATCCAGCACCCTGTCTACCTCCCCCTGAGGATGCCATCACCACTCTTCAAGCCCATCCAGAATTATGTGCTATGTACTGCCCTCTAAATCTGATATGAAACATGACCTACAATCTGCATGGAGACTAGATAAAGTCCAAATACCAGAACAAGCCCAAGAGTCGACAGGTCGGCTCATCTCTAGCTTCCAATCCTCTGTGTCTGAACACAATGCCCTCCAGGCCCTTCTTGCGGCTCAAATGGACAACCTTGAAAACCATAATAGTTTCCCCACCTTAACTACAATGTTAAACTAGGTTTTGGGTAAACCAGAAGACTCCCCAATTGAGTTTGACCGTGCGCACAAGGGCCTTCGTCCAGAAAGCCAAGATACATCACGAGTTGTGATATGTAATATGTAATTACGAGATGTAATATGCAGAATTCCCCATTATACATTGGACTGTTCCCTGACCTCTTCAGACACACTCTCCGCATGCAGGTAGCCATTAAATCATTACTATCAATCCTACAAGAGAGAAATATACCCTACAGATGGGGTTACCAGTTTGCTTTATAGGTGAAACAGAAGTATGGCTATGTCGTTTTCAGATCTCCATCTGACCTCCCTGCTTTTATCTCAGCACTTAATCTTCTGGACGTGTCCATTCCTGATTGGAAAGTTTCAGCTTTGACTGCATCTCTAAAAACTCCTCACCGCCAGTTTCCAACTGCCACACCTAAATCACAGAGGTCCCGTTGACATCTGAAAAGCCCAAGAAGCCCAATAGCCTCCTCGTCTTCATTGGACCCACACCACTGAAAAGTCGTGGGAGACGGTTGATACTTTCTATTATTCATCTCTTCTCTGTTTGCTCTAATACTATTATGCTGAATTTCTTTTTTGTGCATAGTACGGTTTCTTCTGCAGGTTGTTTAATTTACTCCACCTATCGGGCTCGTGAGGAAGGACCACGCTGTTGTGATTCAGACTCTTTTAGCATTGTTTTTTGTATATCAGCGCTTCCCCTCTTGCCACCCTGATTCTCTCTCTGATATTCGTGAAGCTGAAATAACATTTAGGTGATATTCTTCAAATCCCTCCCCATTGTCTCACTTCTACCTATATATATAAATATATTTGAAAATGCTCTTTTAAATATACTTGGTGATATGCCCAACTCAATTTCATTCATGCATTTTAGTTGCATATCGCCAGATATATTATTATTTTTCTAGAATATGTCCTATGATGCTCAATGTCTATTTGTTGGTTTTACTTCACATGTTAAGGGCCTTTATGTCTAGTGGCTATACTTGTCCCCCAATAGTATTGGCCTCCTGTTTTTTTCACCTGGCTATTGCAATTGTGATTCTGCTTATGTTAGTTTTCTCGCCTTTGTGTTATAGGCCTCTACAATTCCATATTTTGCAAATTCAGTTAAAATTCTTTTTAACTTGCCAACAAGCTTCCAGTTTAACAATAGGTATTTCCCCGCCTGGTTGCATAGTAGCAACTCCACCACTAAAACAAAAGGTTTGGCTACCTTTTTTCACATATCGCTGCCTGTGCAGTTTCTTGATGTTTTTTACGGATGAGGATGCTAGAGCTCTCTTTGTGAAGTGCAGCATACAGGGGCATGCATACACGATTGCTAGAATATGCATACCTAATACTGATCAACTCTCCTTCCTCTCAAAAATCTTTGATGACACCTTCTTTTGCACAAAGTGAAATTATACTATGTGGTGATTTTAATCTGTCCTTTATCCTCTTAATTGACACTTCAGATTATTCCTCTGTAGCGCTATGCACTTTAAACAAACTTAAAAACGTACTCCATGGACTTCCGTGGCGGGGCGTCGAGTGTGGCCGCTTTTTATGGCTGCTCCTGTCTCATCTCGCTAAATCCGAGAATATCACGGACATCCTACCTTCAACTGCCCGTGAAGGCAAAGCACAGCTTGTTGACAACGGCTGGAGTGCAGGAGTGGCGCAATTTCGGTGATCCCCGGGGTCCTAAGGTAGTAGCCACTACCGATGTGCCGGAGGCCGAGGAGACAACCCGCTGGTTACACAGAGGCGCAAATCAGCGCTCCACGAATTGCCCCTGCATCACACCGAGCAGGGTGAGAGGTGGTCTGCGATCCCCGCTTGTGACGGACCATTGCTGGGCCTGAAAGAGCCACAGAAGACCCGGAGCGTGGGAGCCGGAAAAAGCCTGCGAACGCCTGCTGCCGCGGGAGACCGCCGGGCGCCATCTTGGCGAGGCGCGAAAGACCGATAGCTCACACAAGAGCTGCAAGCAACTGGGAATACCGGCGCTTGTGACAGACCACTGCTGGGCCTGGAAGAGCCGCAGAGGACTCAAAGCGAGGGAGCCGGAAAACAGCCCGTGAACGCCTGCTGCCGCGGGAGACCGCTGGACGTCATCCTGGTGAGGCGCGGAGGCGCAAAAGGCAGATCGCTCACACAGGAGCCTGCAAGCGACTGAGAGCATCGACCAGGCGGTGGCGGAACCCAGGCGAGCCGCACACATCGCGAGCGGCGGGACGCAGTCCGTGACTGGAAGACTTCCCTGCACACCTGCAGGCACGCTACAAACCGGGAGCGCTACAGGGACCATGGTGGTTGGTGCCGGGGGGCGTCGTCCTTCAGCCAGGTACTGAACATACCCCTGCCACCTTTCCCTGGACTCTGCTTGGAGTGCTGGGAGGGTTAGCCTCCAGGATTCTGTGTCACCCCGCAATACGGTGGGATCACTCCCTTTGTCACCGGGGGGTATTGCTGACCCGGGAGCGCAGATTCCACGTATCCCCACTGACTTTGGGCCCATCACCGACCTGTGCAACCTCAGAACACGATCGGGGACATTAGAGAGCGAAACCCCCGTTCTCACACTCATCCCAAGAGACACTCTGCCTCCCTTGCTTGATCCCTGCTATTGATACCCGGAGTCACCATTGGGAGACGGCAGCTGCAGCTCTTCTACTGCTTGTGGCTGCCCGGTCCTCCTGGGTCTGCTGCTCACACCTGATAACTGGGATAGAGAGGAGCGGAGCCAGTGAGAAGATTGAAGACAAGAGTACCACCACAATACTCTGCCGGAGTAGATACAACATCTGTTGGCTGGCTGTGACCACCCCGACTACAGGACACCGCACCATAAAGGCAGACGGGACACACACCCTTGAGATAAGAGTCCGCTGATCTGTCTAGTGCCCCCTTGATTTCTACAGGTCTCTATTGACCCACACCATCTGAGTCCTCCGCACCCTTGATCGCGGGGGTGCCCTGGAAAAATACTACAGGACAGAGGCCGTGAGCCCACTTCCCTTCTCTTAAACTGACAGCTCCTGCATAATATTGGACATTCTCGCCAGACGCCCACGAACCCACACGCCTGGCTTGAGAGTCAACTGTGAAAGCACTGTGGTGACATATTACCTATCTCTCTACGCTGTATCAGACTCTCTAGCGTCTATCTTCTTTCAGGGGTCTAAGGTGAGACGTGATCGGACACAATCTGGGCATCTCCTATGATTGATGAGTGGGATAGTTAAGCATTTGCTCTGCCCTGTCTATGCGCTAATAAATCACTGATACACTTTTGGATCTGGGTTAATTTCACTACTCACCACTAGAGGTCAGCGGTACACTGCAAAAGCAACTTGCTTCTAAGGCAGACAGTTTAGCAGCTCTGAATTCTCTTGGTATATAACAAATACACCTACAGGTTCATTTAGGGAGATAATATGTAGACTGAAGCTTAAAGGTCCCATATAGCCTGACCGCTCATTGTATCTACCTTTTGTATAACATGTCCACTTAGCTGGAAGCAAATGTTCATACCCTCTCTGTAAACTCTCCCCTCTCCAATCTGTCCTGAATGCAGCAGCCAGGCTTGTCTTTCTTTCCAGCCGCTATACTGATGCCTCTACCCTGTGTCAGTCTCTGCACTGGCTGCCTATTCAGTACAGAATACAACATAAACTAATCACTCTCACCCATAAAGCTCTCCACAGCGCTGCACCCCCATACATCTCCTCCCTTATCTCTGTCTACCACCCTACCCGCTCTCTCCGCTCTGCTACTGATCTAAGACTACACACCTCACTCATCCGAACCTCCCATGCCGTCTCCAAGATTTTGCACGTATTGCACCAGTTCTCTGGAACATGTTACCCATGTGATCAGGCCAAACTCACAACCCTCACAGTTTTAAGTGCGCTCTGAAAACTCATCTTCTTAGACAAGCCTATCAAGATCCCTAATTGTCAACCCCTCAAATTCTGTCACAGATTCGTCACTTCCTGCACTTTGGCACCCACAGGCACTTATCTGTATATAGATGTAATGGTTGGGATGGCAGGTTCATCCACATTTTATGTGTACTACCCTATATTTATGTAACATGGCTGGTCCATTGTAAACCAAGCACTTGTCACCCTTTGTTTCACCCATACACCCTAATAGATTGTAAGCTCTTGCGAGCAGGGCCCTCACACCTTGTGTCTCATTTGTCAGTAGCTTTTTTATAATGTAATGTCTGGTTTGTCTGTGCTTATTCCCTCTATATTGTAAAGTGCTGCGCAATATGTTGGCGCTATATAAATAAAGATTATTATATACCCTGACACGTTGAAACTGTACTCTACAATCAGAATCTCCTCCACTACCGACGAATATAATTCTCTGTAACTATCCATCGTCAGTAACATCTTCCTCTTTGGAGCGACCAGGGGCGGGAGAGCATGGATAGATTTCTGCACAAAAATACCCCGAAAAGCACCTCCAGTAGAGTCACCCGATCCTCGGCGCAGACCAGGGTGGAAAAAAAACACTTTTTTTTTTAAAAAAAAAAAAAAAAAAAAAAAAAAAAAAATCGGATTTTTTTTATTTAAATCAGATTTTTTTGATGTAAATCGGATTTTTTTCAATAAACTGCTTTTTGAGGAAAATATTTTACCATCCAAAGGTTCTTCCATCATGAGATAAAGCTGAGTGTTTTAACTCAGTAGAATAAAGGCTGTATATGTGTAACATTCACAATGCCATGCTCTTCCAGAGGCTTCTGTAGGATTAGTGGGCAGTTTCTCTCCTATATTATCACAGACGCTAGCTTTTACTTACGCAGTTCTCAAAACTGAATTTGACTCCGCAGAGGTCCCAGCCTCTTCTTCACAGCAAAAATGTTACAACATGAACAAAGTTGAGAAAAAGACCTTAATCCTATTGTTCTACAAACCTATGAATACAGAATCAACCCCTACAGTGCCAAGTCCAAGAAGTTAGACAATATGCTTCTTATTGTTTTGAGTGGAATAGATATGCACAACCAAAGAAGAATGTGAATCTAAGTGTGAGGAGGAGGAAGGGCAAGCAGACAAGAAAATGAAAGTGAAACTTTGAGCACAGAGCCACAGACAGACAAGTCTGGATCTGTTTGTGTGTACGATCTGAGGTTTATTACATTCTTTCCTTATAATGGCAGCAGGCCGTAAAAGAGACCCAGTTTGGGAATATTTTAATGAAGCTCCTTCGCCTTCGGTAAGGCAGGCATGCGTGCAAAATGCAAACGATGCAACAAAGAGATGCAAGGCCTGGTGGCGCGAATGAGGCAACATCATGAGAAGTGCGGTGATGAAGATGACCAAAGAAACACTCCTGAACAGGCAGGATCTTCAGGTTGGGAAACCTTTTTATTGATTCCTATTTCTAAAGACTGAACTGTCATGTGTGAGAAAAATTATATTTCTTATTATTACGGCATGTTACTATCATTTGGTACAGTTATGATGAAGAAAAACAAAGATTCCTTTTGGGGCAGGGGCAGGGATGTGTTGTGTACAATAAGCAGAAATTGTATAAACAATAAAATAACAGCATTGACTTTTTTGTTTAGGGGAATTCATGGATTCTGGAAACTATCCACCTCCAAGATCACCATCATCCTGTTCTACAGTTTCAGAGTTATCCATCCAGGATAGTGCTTCATTAGCAGCAGCATCATCATCAGACACCCACAGCCACATATCACCATCACCAAAAGGAAGAAAAAACCTTTACCTCCTGGAACCACCATAGATAGGTTTGTGATAAGAACTAGCAGATTAGAAAAAGAGTTGATTGATGAAAAAATTGCCCAGTTTATTTATGAAACGAACTCTTCTTTCCGTCTGACTGAGAACCCAGATTTCATTAATATGGTTCAGTCACTTAGACCAGGATACAGTCCACCCAGCAGTGCTGATGTTGCAGGGAAACTGCTGGATTAAGTGTATGACAGAGAAATGGAGCAATGTGCAACAGCTCTGGAGGGTAAAATTGTTAACCTAAGTATTGATGGGTGGAGTAATTTCCACAATGATCCTATTGTATGTGCTTGTATAACAACAGAAGAAGGTAAAGTCTTCCTTGCACAAACAACTGATACGTCAGGAAATGCACACACAGCAGAATACTTACAAAAAGTGGCAGTAAAAGCTATAACGTATCCAAGATGAGAAGAGATTTAGAAGAGCAGGGAGGGAATACAAAGCTGCTAATAACATATGGTTGCAGTGCTCATTTGCTGCACCTCTTAGCCAAAGACTTAAGTGTTCCAGAAATAAAGGCTAATGTTGTTGAAATTGCTAAATACTTCCGTAATAATCATTTTGCTGCAGCAGCTCTGAAAAGGATGGGTGGAACCAAGCTAACGCTCCCACAAGATGTTAGATGGAACTCTGTGGTGGACTGTTTTGAGCAGTATATCAAAAACTGGCCTATTCTGATGACACTTTGTGAAGAAAATCGAGATAAAATAGATGGCACTGTCACGGCCAAAATCTCAACATTGGGCTTAAGAGAAATGTTGAACATATGCTGAGCTTCCTGAAACGCATCTCTCAAGCTTTAACAAAATACAGAAAAATAGCTGTTTTATTGCGGATGCTGTTGAAATTTGGAAGGAACTGAGTGAACACTTAAAAACAGAACTACACATGGACAGAATTAAATTACAAGCAGTAAACAAACGAATGGGACAAGCACTGACTCCAGCTCATTTTTTGGCAAATATTGTCAATATCCAATATCAGGGTCAAAACCTAAGTGCTGAGGAAGAGGAGTTAGCTATGACATGGGTATCCAGCAATCATCCATCTTTAATGCCAACTATAATAAACTTCAGAGCTAAGGGGGAACCATTCAAGGAATATATGTTTGCTGAAGATATTTTAAGGAAGGTCACACCAGTAAACTGGTGGAAGTCACTTAAGCACTTGGATTTAGAGACTGATCAAGTAATGATATCACTTATAACAGCAGTAGCTTCTTCTGCAGTCATTGAAAGAATATTCTCTTCCTTTGTACTCATTCATTCTCAATTTAGAAATCGGTTGGGACCCAATAAAGCAGGAAAGCTTGTTTTTCTTTTCTATATTATGAATAGGAACAAAGAAGAAGATGATGATGATGAAGATGACGACAAGTGAGCTACAGAGGACAGCAGGGACAGTAGTATTTAAGTTTTTCATGTGTCGGCTGTGCTGACAGTCTAAGTTTCTTATAATATATATATATATTTTGTTTAGCCATATTAGTTAACAATCTTGGATGTTTGTTTAAGCAAATAAATTATGCTGTAATGTTGTTATTGTTTCAGTTGAATAAATCTATTTAAATTGTTATTAAGGTCAGGATTATTTTTCTCCTTCCTAAGTACAACAGAACAGTGGTGTCCAAATATGAATGATTAACCCATTAAACTGGGGAGAAAAAAGTAATATAAAAAGTGATTCTAAAAATCTTCATCTACTTGCATGTTAAAATAGCAAGAACTAGTTTAGGTAGAAACTTTGATTTAAATCAAGCCTTACTGACTAGTGATTTAAATCGTGATTTAAATCGTGATTTAAATCAAATCCACCCTGGCGCAGACACCCACACAACACAAAACTACGCCCCACCACTGTGTACAGCAATTAAAGCAAGCACAGAACACACCATTGGGAGCTCCAGTACCTTCTAACATGGCTCCAATCTCTCCTGCGCGCCAGGCTGATGAACAGGAGCTTACAGACTCCGGACCACAAAGCCGGAGTTGTGACACAGTGGACACTCAGACACAGGCCCTCACTCTGGCACAGGAAGTTACCAGGCTAATACTACCAACACTAGACAGAAGGTTGGATCTCATCCAGGCTTCAATAAATGCAGCCCTTACTCAAATCACTGCTAACTCCCAAAAGATAGCTGACCTAGAGTCTAGGGCAGTTACTGTAGAGGAAGAAGTTGCAAGGATCGGAGAGGCTGCCACAACGAAGGGCGCGTCTATTGAGGCCCTACAGGCCACATTAGACGACCTGGAAAACAGGGAACGACGCAATAACTTGCGATTCGTTGGCATCCCTGAGCTGGTGTCCCCGGACCAGCTGGCAACGTATCTTGTCAAAGACTTGGCAAATGCGTTGGACCTGGAGACCCCCTCAAGACCCTCTGATTATCGAACGGGTCCATAAACTCGGGGCACGAGGAGAGCAGAGGGGGAGGCCTAGGCCGGTAATAGCGCGTTTCCATAACTGGTCCGTTAAGGAACGGTTCCTACGGGCCTACCGACAGAAACGGGAGGTACAGGTCAAAGGAGAACGGATCCAGATTTTTCAGGACTTCTCGGTCCAGGTGTCCCTCAAGAGGAAGGCCTTCCATATGGTCTGTAAGCATCTACACGACCACAATATTCAGTTTCAGCTAGCATACCCAGCAAAACTGAGGATACACGAAAACAGGCAACTACTCACCTACGAAACACCAGAGGAGGCGGCTAGGCACTTCATGCCGGGTGTGGATTAGCCAGAGTGCTATAGTTTAGATTTATGGAGGAAATGTCTTAGAAGAGTCTTAATGTGTATCTTGATGAAGATGTGAATTATACCATATTTAGAGGGTAAAATAAAGATGGCATAGTCCATTTCACGCAGCAAGTGGAGGCTGTATGGAAGATCTAGGCTGCCATGTTGGCAAATTTGAACAAATGGTTACCAATACTTCTGTTTATGCAACGGTTAGTACTTGAGTTTGGGTTGGGTATGTTCTGTCCGGATTCCCCCCCCTTGCACGGAGGCGACTCACCGTCCCCTCTTTTATGTCACTGGAGACCAGGGTGCAGGCTGGGACATCGTGGTCTATTACTTTCTAAACTGCGTTTGATGATGTTCCCCCTTTTATAGACACGGGATGAGTAGAGTTGTGACAACTGAAGACAAGGGGGATGTACCCCCCACATTAAACATTGTTTCATGGAATGTAGCTGGGCTCAATAAACCCGAAAAACGCAGAAAGGTGCTCTCACAGCTAAAGAAACTAAAAGCGGACATCATATGCCTCCAGGAAACCCACTGGAAAACTGACAACTTTATTCCCATACGGGCACCGTGGCTGGACCCCCCAGTAGTGGCCACTTACAAAACTTAATCGAGAGGGGTGGCCACTTACTTTAGGAGAGGTCTAATACAGGAAATAGTGGATCAACACATAGATGAGGAAAACCGCTTTATTTACCTTAAAATACAGATAGCTCACAAGCTTTACACCATATTCAATCTCTATGCGCCAAATCAACCGAACGACACCTTTTATACAGAGGTTGTTGGATTTCTGCTCCAGAGGGACCACACAAACTTGATAATGTTAGGAGACTACAATTTAGCACCAAACCCCAAATGGGACAGGTCTGGCTCTACCTCAGAGAGGGACGCTACACACCCATCTATGCTTTTGTTAACAGATACTTTAGAAATGTTTGACTACTGGAGGGCCACCAACCCGAACCTTTACATTTTACTCAGCGGTACACGATACTTTTTCGCGCATTGATTTAGCGATGGTGTCGGTCTCCCTCATTTCTGAGGTGGTCAAGTCGGACATCCAGCCCATAACGATTTCAGACCATGCCCCCATAACGTTGACCCTCAGCAGACCGGATTTTCCCCATAATACTAAAACGTGGAGATTTCCTAATTACCTGTATGATTCTGAGGAATTTCGAGACTTCCTGCGCATCCACTGGAAGCAATATTTGAATGACAATGCAATTCATGCTGATGATGTCCTCCTACTGTGGATGGCAGCAAAGGCCGTACTGAGGGGTAACATTATTGGGTATGTTAGCGCAAAACACAAAGCGTCTGCCGAAAAGTTTAGGATTTTGCATGCCAGGGTGAGAGCTGCCCAGAATGCACATATGACCTCCCCTACTCCACAAACAAAAGAGCAGTATAGGGAGGCCAGAGATCTGCTGGAGACGTTCTTGCAGGGTCAGGCCGTATGGCACGTTAAGTTGGTGCAGAATAAGTTTTACAGGTGGGGTGGACGGCAAGGAGCACTATTGGCTAGAATGACAAAGCCATGGAAGGCACAGCGCCCCATAGTGTTGATTAAATGTCCGAAATCTAACCGCATACTTAAGAAAAGCGGAAGCTATAGAAGCAGCATTCATAGATTACTATGAGACATTATACCGGGACAACCCCTATAATGAGATAGAAGTTTCTGACTTTTTAGATAAACTACGTATACCAAGCATAACGAGCGAACGGCGTTCAGATCTGGAAAGAGAGATCTCGGTAGAGGAGGTATGCCAGGCCAACGCTACAACGTCTAATGGGAACGCGCCGGGGCCGGACGGCTTTTCAGCCGAGTTTTATAAAATTCTCAAACTTGAAACGGCACCATACCTCACCCAACTATTTAATGATACCTTCCTCCATTCCCGCGTAGTAGAGTCCTTTTTTGATTCAAAGACCACTTTACTTCTAAAACCTAACAAAGACCCCACTCTATTGACATCATACAGACCCATTTCTTTACTTAATCATGATTACAAACTATTGGCCAAGATCATTGCTAACCGATTCCAAGTTTTCCTCTCTAACATTTCACACCCATGTCAAACAGGTTTTGTTTCGGGGCGTCATTCCGTCCGGAATGTCAGGGTGGCGTCCGGGGCGATCCTGGTGGCGCAGGAACCGATGCACTCTACGTCCATGCTATTAAGCCTAGACGCCGAGAAGGCATTTGATAAAGTTTCCTGGCAGTACCTAGGCGCCACCATGGCAAGAAGGGGATTTGGGGATACCTTTTTGACTTTTCTAGAACACCTACACCTAAATTGCTCCACGACGCTTCAACTGAATGGACGCACAACGCAAACCATAGATTTATTCAGAGGGGATCGACAGGGATGCCCCCTTTCACCTATACTGTTCATTCCATGGACCCGCTCTTGTACCATATTTCCCAGGATCAATCCTTTCAGGGTATCACTAAAAACGGGGAGGAAATAAAAGTGACCGCTTACGCGGATGACCTATTGTTGATGATAACAGACCCAAAGACCCAACGTTTTGGCAGAAGTACAGTAAAGGGCCGCCTCTCTGGATATGAGATCGATATAGACAAAAGCGAGGGACTTCTCCTTAAAGGCCTAGCCAAACCTTTATGGTCCCAAGCACACGAGATTCATTGGTGCTCTACCACCCTAAAATACTTGGGTGTTCTGCTCCATAAGAATCCCCAGTGAATCTTGAGAGATATGTTACAGCGGCGACGCATACTCTTAAGTCGTGGACTGGACTGCCCCTGAACTTCATGGGTAGGGCCGCTCTCATCAAAATTATAGAATTCCCCAGACTGTTATACCTATTCCAAATGTTACCAATATATTTGAGACCTAAAGACGAAAAAATAATAAATGCCATGTATCGCATATTTATATGGGTTGGGAAACGAGCACGTATCCCGCTACATATACTATGCCAGCCCAAAAGAAACGGGGGACTTGGGTTTCCAAATATAAGACTCTACGGTTTAGCAGCAATAAGTCGTTATATGGCAGATTGGATGCAGAACACAGAGGTATTCACCAGTAGCTCCCTAGATAGTCTTTTTTTGCCTAACATGTCCTTAATGGACTTTTTACACCTGCCATTCGGGCAAATCCCGGAAGAAGTACGTTCCAACATCTTATTGATGCTGGTGTGGAGAACGTGGACTAAAATTAGAAACCAAAAACACATGTCTGCCAGTTGCTCGGTACATCTCTCCCTGGCATGCAATCCGGGGTTCCAAAACGACAGACCCAGTAAGGTGTTTAAACGCTTACACCAAGAAGGTATTCGGTCCCTAAGCCACTGGATAAACCCATCCACACACAAGCCGTACACATACGGGGAATTGCAAAGACTATACCCGAATTCAATAATACCTTTTTTCAACTATCTCCAGGCTAGTAGTTATTGTATGTCTTTATTAAAACAAAGGACAGAAACAGTCTGGGAGCCGGAGTTTACATGGGCTATTCTCACACACACAAATAGGCGTGCAAATCTGTCCTCAATCTATAATTATATCTTGGAGATAGTTGATTACTCGACAGCCCCCTCACAGTTAGCTAGATGGGAACATTCGGACCCTGAGCTGACCCTAGCACGTATCTTAGATGCAGTGAATAAAACACACAAATACTTACCTTCTGCACGGTATTTCGAAATGGACCTCAAAGTCATACACAACGCGTATTTGACGCCAATCAAGGGGTTTAGAATGGGGAGACATGCCTCCAGCAACTGCTTTATATGTGGTTCCTCTGGGGCAGACCTCTATCACTGCCTTTGGACATGCCCGGAAATCCAAACTTATTGGAGGCAGGTGGAACGCTGCATATGCAGCTGCTTCATACCCGATTTACGCATAAACGCAGCATGGGCGCTTTTTGGGTGTGGAGGGAAGGAGGTTTCTAAGCACACATTTAGAAAGACTCGCTTGCTACATGTCCTGGCTGCGTCGGCCAGAAAGGCTATATTACAGGTGTGGCTCCAATTGACTGGTCCAACTTTCAAACAATTTTTAGAAAAGTGTCTTTTTTACTGCGTATGGACTGGGTAGAGGCTGCTCAACACAAAGAAAGAAGGGTGAAACGGTTTTTCCAAACATGGGGAGTGGTCATACCATACCTACCACCAGGCGCCAAACGAACTTTCCAAACTTGTTTTGGACTGACACCGTGGTATGTGGAGCAGCAATTACTGGGTGAGGACCCGCTAGCTACACGACTGCCAAGGAGGGGACAGGAGGATCGGGTAATGACCAACCTGCTTATAACTAGTTTGGAGGATATGGTTATAAATATTTAACCGCTCGCATGAAAAACGGATAACGAGATAGCACGGCTATACCTCTTCATCATAACGTAGACCAACTGCCCTTATCTAGTTAATGTGTACCTCAGCCCACTAGCTCACAAATTGATATGAAAACATTGTGGGGAAGCGGGGGGGAGGGGGCAGACGGTTCTTAGCCGTCTATACTGTTGAAAACTTTTAGACTTTAACTCATAGATATTACTTCTGGATGTTAAGTTACTGGTTAATGTATTAGAAAATGTTGTAATAAAGAACAGTAAATGGCTGCATTGGAGATATTTCCTAAATGTAAAATGTGCATTTCACTACCTAACCTTGGATTGTGGACACATGATGTATATTGCATGCTATTGTAACATTCTCATCTATTCAATCTGGTTTCTGCTGTATATCAAATGTTACATAATCTCCATGTGCAGGCTGAAAAAAGAAAAATAAAAAAAAATAAAAAAGTACTCCACACCATGCAACTTTCTGTCTGGAGACTTTTACATCCAACAGAACTTGAGTATACCTTTTTCTCTAACCCTCATGGCTCTTACAGTCCGATAGATTATTTTCTCATAAAACACTCGCTCCTTTCCTAGGTCTTTGATTCTTTAATAGCTAATAATATCAAATCGGATCACACTCCTATACATTGCAACCTGGCTCTTCCAAATTATAGACAGCCAACCTTTTCATGGAGGTTGAATGAGTCACTTCTTTCAGACTCTATGTCTTGCTGAATCCTCGGCCCGCGTTTTTGCAATTGCCCATAAATCTGAGACCACATCACCTCAAATCCAATGGCAAGCTCTTAAGTGCGAGGGGTCCTTATAAAACATGAAGCCCATCTTATATACATATATATATAAAAAAAAAAAAAAAAAAAAGAGGCATCTTAGAGGCTCCAATCATTGTCACGTCTTAATCTGTTGGAGATGGCACATAAATCCTCAGGCTTGGAATCTGATTTTAGAGAACATCCAGACACACCATGAAATTCTCCAGTTAGAGGATCAAAAATACAAGAAATATCAGCAAATTTGTACTAGTTCATTTTATGAATGGAGTAATAAACCTGGGAGATTGGTAGCCCAAGCCTTACGTGATAAATGTGCTTCATTATTGATCCCATCAATTAAAAACTCATACGGACAGACCTTTCATTTGACTGAAGATATCCTAACTGCCTTTCATCACTACTACTCTGATCTTTATAACCTTCCAGACCCAAATGGCCAGTCTTCTCCGAACACACGCTCCATTTCGCTTCAGGACTATCTCAGGGACACAGCCCTAAACTCTTTATCCTCTCAGTCGCTCGTCTTTCTGGAGAAACCATTCCCATCTACTGAACTTAAACTAGTGATTGCAGCTTTGCCCTCTAGTAAAAGTCCATGAACAGATGGATATACAGCTAAACTCTATAAAGTCTTGGTTGAGGAGGTCTCCGATCCTCTCCTCAATGCGTTCACTGCACTCTCCTCAAACTCCTTCGTTTATCCAGTGTTATTAAAGAGAACCTGTCACATAGTTTAAGCCCCCCTTGCTGATGACAGCACAGGCTAGTGACAGACATGCAGTTTCCATGTAGTTTTTGAGTATTTAATGCTCAAATCTGCAGTTTTCAGCCAGAAGAGAGTAATGAAAAGAGTCATTTAAAGCTAGCCCCGCCCACCTCAACTGATTAACCTGTTAGTTTGAATAGGTAGAAACATGAGAATAACTGCCAGGTGGGTGGGGCTAGCCTTTGGTGGGTGGGACTAACACCTGCTCACGAATAAGATTTGAGCATTAAATGCTATAAAACTACAGCATCTTACAGAATACGGGGCACAGCGCTGGAAACAGCAGGTCGGACACTAGCTTGTGCTGTCCTCAGCAAGGGGGGCATAACCTACGTGACAGGTTCCCTTTAAAGGCACTTATTACAGTTATCTCCAAAGAAAGTAAAGACCCTGCTCTCTGCCAGAGGAATCGACCTATATCACTTAACACAGATGCAAAACTTTTTGATAGCTATGTGTCTGAGCCCATTATTAGAGAAATTGTTGCATCTTGAAGAGGTGGGGTTTGTCCCATCTAGAGAGGCGAGAGGCTACACATTAAAACCTTGATGCTAATTAATTAATGTTCACAATATGCGTCTCCTCTGTATGTGGCTTTCACTTGATGCTGAAAAGGCATTCGACCGAGTAGACTGGTCTTTTTTTTTTTTAGGCACCTGCTGGTGATGTGGTAGAGATATAGAAACAATGATGCTCATTTGGTGGGAGTGTCTAGAATTGCAACCCTTCTGGAGACGGGTGGTGGAAGCCATTTACTTGATTACAGGGCTGAAGCTGAATAACTATCCATCCACTCTTCTCCTCTTTGTAATCCCTCTGCCTGCTGCTTCGCTCATAGTCTCGTGTCTTTCATGCTAACAACAGCCAAGATGGTTACCTCCAGACTATGGCGATCGACTTTTTGTGCATCCATCACTGCTTGGTTTGCAGAAATTCATACGATTCAGAAAATGGAGGAGTTGAGAAATGATTCCATAACTTAAGAGTAGGAGATGTTTGCAGACATGGAATGAGTGGTTCTCTTTCTACAATTCGGACCTACACAACAATTTCAGTTAGTGTGACTGACTATCACATAATCATATATGGTCTTATGCTATCCCGTTAAAGAGAACCTGTCACATAGTTTATGCCCCGCTGGCTGAGGACAGAACAAGGTAGTGTCAGACCTGCTGTTTCCTGCGCTGTGTCCCTTTTTCTGTAAGATGCTGTAGTTTTCATGTATTTAATGCTCAAATCTGCAGTTTTCAGCCAGAAGAGTCATTCGAAGAGTCCTTCAGAGTGTCAGTTTTTTTCAAACCTGGCCAATCGGAGGCTAGCCCCGCCCACCTCAACTGACAAACCTAATACTTTGAATAGGTAGAAACATGTGAACAACTGTCAGTGGGCGGAGTTAACCGTTGGTGGGCGGAGCTAACACCTGCTCATGAATAAGATTTGAGGGGTTAATGCTCTAAAACTGCTGCATCTTACAGAATAAAGGGCACAGCGCTGGGAACAGCAGGTCTGACACTAGCTTGTGCTGCCCTAAGCAAGGGGGGCACAACATATGTGACAGGTTCACTTTAAGTGGAAGATGTTGGTGTCGATTGGCTATCTTACCCCCTATTTTCAGTTTTGATATTATTATACTTATTTCTACCACATTTTATTTAATTGGGATGGCACAAAATGCATGCCTTGCTTCTTTTCTCGACTCTGGTTGTTTCACTCGATGCACTAGTTCTAACTTTTCTTAGAGCTAACTGATCTCAGTGCTTAGGAACTTTCCTCACTTTCTCCTTGTCAAACGACCTCAGTTGAGAAGTCCATCGTATACTAGTTGAAAGATATTATTCTTCATGTGTCATCTTTTACAATTCAACCTTTTACACTGCACGGTTAACGCTGTAAAAAAAATACAAATAGAAAACCTAACAGGATTGTCACATTTTTTTTAATCCTCCCTCCCAAAAAAGGATTAAAAAGCAATCAAAAAGTCATTTATCCTGGAAAATGGTACCAGTGACCACTTCAACTTATCCCGCAAAAAACAAATCCTTTTCCCAGATCTGTGTACAGAAAAATAAAAGTAGTTATGGCTCTCAGTCTATGGTGACGCAAAAAAGCATTTTCCTTTTTGTTAAATTAAAAAAAAGTGTTTTTCTATTGTGTGAAGCCAGCAAAACATAAAAAATTAGGAATTAAACTCACCCGTAATCAGTTTTCCTGAAAGTTTCCACAACACACCTGATTATTGCCTTCCTCTGATTGGACAGGAAAAACTTAGGGTGAATTCACACGGCTTATATATGTGCGCGTCGATATACGTATGCTGTACGTATTTTCCGCAGCACTCCAGCTCCTCATTCACCTTCTCTTTTCCCATTCGCGCAGTATGCACAGGGGAGTATGCAGTAAAATCATAGCACTTAACCCCTTACCGCCAGAGCCAGTTTTGGCCTTCCTGACAGAGCCCCGATTTTTAAATTTGACGTGTCACTTTATGTGAGAATAACTTTTTGATACTTTCACTTATCCAAGTGATTCAGAGAATGTTTTCTCGTGACACACTGTGAGATTTTCAAAGTTCAAAAATTTCTGCCTGTAAGACAGATAGTTATGCCACTCAAAATAGTTTAAAACTAGTATCTACCATTTGTCTACTGTAGGTTGGCATTTTTTAAATGTTTAAATTTTTTTTTACCACATTACGGGGCTTAGAAATTTAGTAGTAATTTTTCACATTTTCAAGACAATTTGCAAAAAAGATTTTTTTTTAGAGACCACTCCAGTTCTGATGTGCCTTTGAGGGGCCTGTATGTTAGATACCCCAATAAATGACCCCATTTAAGAAACTACACCCCTTAAAGTATTTCAAAAAGCATTTAGGAAGTTTGTTGATCCTTTAGATATTTCACAGAAATTAAAGCAAAGTGGAGGTGAAATTTCAAAATTTCACCTTTTTTTGCAGATTTTCAATTTTTATTCATTATTCACTGGAACACAGTAGATAAATGCAACTCAACATCAATTCCCCAGATACTGCCGTTTTCAGAGATATCCTATATGTTGCCCTAGTGCACTATTTGGCTCAACCACAAGCCTCAGAATAGGAAGAGCACCTACCGGACTCTAGGGTCTCATTTTCATTATGATTTTATTGAGGCGCCATTTCAGGTTTGCAGACACCCTGAGGTGTTAAAAAGTAATAAACTCCCCTAAAAAGACCCCATATTAGAAACTACACCCCTTCCGGAATATATCCAGAGGTGCAGTGAGTATATCGACCCCACAGGTGTTTTACAATTTTTTTTAGCGTTAGGCTCTGAAAATAAAAAATTTTTTTTAGCTGAAAATGTTTAATTTTTACAAGGAATCCTGGAAAAAAAGCCCCCCAAATTGCGTTACGCAATTTCTTCCAAGTTTGGCAATACCCTACATCCGGGTGTAAACTGCTGTTTGGGCGCATAGCAGGATGTACAAGGGAGAGAGCGCTATTTGGCTTTTGGAACGCAGATTTTGGTGGGTGCTAAGTCGCATTTGCAAAGCCCCCAAAGTACCTGAACAGGTAAAACCTTCTAGAAGTTGCCCCATTTTGGATTCAACACCCCTCAGGGATCTCATCTAGGGGGGTTTTAGGCATTTTGGGCGCACAGGTGTTCCGTAGTTTTTTTTTAGCATTGGGCCATGAAAATGGTGGGGAAAAACGCAGTTCTGCCATTGTGCTTTGGGCGTCATTTTTACAGTATTCGCCGTATGGGATAAATGACAGGATAACTTTACTTGTGGTTCGCTACAATTGCAATTATATAAATTTTATATAGTTTTTTATGTTTTATTACTTTTACACAATAGAAATGAGTTCATAAAAATTTGCGTTTTAATGTTGTCCTATTCTGACAGCCATAACTTTTTTATTTTTCTGTATACGAGCCGATTATGGGCTTGTTTTTTGTGAGATGAGTTGATGTTTTTATTGGTACTATTATGGGGTGCATATGATTCTTTTATCACTTTTTATTAAGGTTTTTGTGAGGCATTTTGAACAAAATACAGCAATCCTGGTAGTTTTTTTTTATTTTTTACAGCGGTCACCATGCGGTATAAATGACATGATATCTTTACTCAGCACGATTACTGCGATACCCGATTTGTATATTTTTTTATGTTTTACTGCTTTTACACAATAAAAACACTTTTATTCATAAAGAAAACACGTTTTTGCATCGCCATAGTCTGAGAGCCATAACTTTTTTATTTTTCTGTTTACGGAGCTGTGTAGGGACTTTTTTTTTTGCGGGATGAGTTGACGTTTTTATTGGTATCATTTTTGGAGGGATATGGCTTTATGATCGCTTTTAAATCCCTTTTTTGGAAGGCAGGGTGAAGAAAATGCTGTAATCCTAGTAGTGTTTTTTATTTGTAATAGTGCTCACCGTGCAATATACGTGACAAGTTAGTTTTAGTCTGTGGGTTGAGACGATTACAGCGATACCCAACTTATATAGTTTTTTTATGTGGAAGCACACATTTTTTTTAATAAAGTGTTTTTATTGTGTAAAACAATATTTATGCATCGCTGTCTTCTGATAGCCATAACTTTTAAATTTTTCCGTATATAGAGCTGTGTAAGGACTTTTTTTTTGCGGGATGAACTGATGTTTTAACTGACACCACTTTGGTGTTGATACGAGTTTTTGATGACTTTTTATTCCATTTTATGTGCTGCGGGATGAACAAAAATCTAAATTCTGTGACTTTTTATTTTTACGGCGTTCACCGTACGGGTTAATTAACATGACATATTTAAAGGTGGGTCGATACGCACGCGGCGATACAAAATATGGTTACTTTATTTATTGGCGTTTGTAAAGGGGAAAAGGGCGGTGTACGTGTTTTTATTTTATGTGTTTGTGTATTACTTTTTTTTTTTTCCCCATATTCAAAGTTTTATTCAAGCAAAATAAAGTTTGTACAGAAGTCGAAGCAACAATGGTGTGGACAGCGTCAACAAATTCCAGTTATACAATCAAATACAATAAGATGGATCACAACATGCATAAGGATTAGAGAATATTATTACACAAATAAAAGATAAGTGCTGAGAAGAGTATACGTTTACCAATGGTCACTGGGATTTGAGATGCGTTATGCTTACACATGCTTGGGTAGAAAAGACTTACAAGGCAAACAAATGGCATAGTTTCTGTAGCATCTACCCTAATGTCTGTAAGAGTCACGTTGGAATATGGAGAACCCAATAAACCATTCAAGGATAGGAATAAGTCCATTCTTGCCCATACCAGTGTGACTCAAAGAGAGAGAAAAATATTTTCATCAAAACAGGGCAACAGGCCACATAACCTCAATTAAACTGGGGAGAGGGGGGCCAGTCGAAGCTAGAACTATCTTGTCAGTAAAGAGAAGCAGTGAAGAATTATCTACACGATCGCAGTAACTTATTATGACAGGGAGGAGTAGTGGGGCGATTTACAAAAAACCAACCAGTCATTCCAGACCCTAAAGAACTGGAGGGATTCTTTATTAGATTCATATCGCAGTTCTTCCAACCTACAGATCGTATGTATTTCCCTAAACCAGTCCGCAAGTGAGGGAGGGAGAGTGGAGCGCCACAATCTAGGTATAACCGATTTGGCAGCATTTAGCAGGAAAGCGAGTAAATGACCCTTCAGGGAGAGTGTCGAGCGATGTGACGCGAACAAAAGGAGGAAGGCCAGATCGTTCTGCAACCTCTCGCCACAAATCAATTGGATCATATCAATTACCTTGAGCCAGAAAGGCTGCCGGGAAGGACATTCCCACCAGATATGCAGCATCGTGCCCTCCTCCTTGAGACAGCGCCAGCAGAGGTTTGGAACTGAGGGGAAGAGTGTGTGCAATAGAGCTGGCACTCTATACCAGCGGGTGATTATTTTATAATTTAATTCTTGTATCCTTACCGATACTGGAGGTACAATGGTCAAGGGAGAACACCTTCCTCCAGTCATCTGAAGAGAATTTTCTCGAAAGCTCCCTCTCCCAAGCCGCCTGAAAAGCTAGCTTAGGCGGCTCTGCCGTAGACCTTAACAATTCGTAAACCTTGGAAAGTAAGTGGGTACTGTGGATCTTCTGCAGACACCAAGATTCAAAAATAGTGGGGGCCCTACATAGAGTTAGGGAGCCTTTCAGAGCAGAGACCACACTACGTAGCTGATAGTAGTGGAATCTAGAGAAGCTTACATTCCCTGAGGATGTAGCAAGATCAGGATATGATTTAATTGCGCCATCCTTAATTACGTCCCACATGATACCAAAACCCCTCTCACCACCCAGGCCAAAGTCCAGACCTCTCAATGTCTCGGGAAGGCTCAGGTTGCCCGTGATAGGAGTAAGTGGACCACCTGTTTTGAGTATATGCATCGAGGCGGAGTATGATCTGTGAGTGCGTATCACAGTCTGTATAAGCAGGGGAGCTAATTTAAGAGACTTTTTGGGTAAGTGCTCTGAAGTTAACCAGGGAAGAGCTGCGGTAGGGTACTTATTCATTGCGGATTCAAGCTGAACCCAAAGCTTAGAGTGTGTGTGATGGAAACAGTCCAGGATCCTAACAGCTGAGGAAGCTAGGTAGTACTCCTGGAAATTTGGGAGAGCAAGGCCCCTGTCCACTTTAGGACTGGTTAACGTTTTTTTTTTTGCAATCCTAGGGCGTTTTCCAGCCCACACAAATCGCACCATGGACTTGTCTCCACTAAATTAAGTTTAGTCAAGAGGGACTGAAGTTTGCTCGCTGACTCACGTTTTAGTCGTGCACCATGTTTGATGAGTATGCCTCGCAGGACACATTTCAGCGCCTTCTACTGAACCTGAGGAGTCGTGGTATCAGTAGCGTGAGCGTCTTGGAAATCCTTTATACTGGACTGTAGCTCCGCAAGCACAGAGTATCCTGCAAAAGAGACTCGTTTAGCTTCCAGGCGAATGGGGGACGCTGAAAGTGTGGAAGGGCAAGGTCACAGTGTACTGGCGCATGGTCAGAGTGTAGAATGGAGCCTATCCCACAATCTGCCGCGAGTGAGAGAAGGGAGTGCTGAATTAAAACATAGTCAATGCGACCGTATGACTGGTGTGGATGGGAAAAGAAAGTGTAATCTCTTTCACCAGGGTGCAGGAGACGCCACACATCAGATAGTTGCATATTATGCAGCAGGCGTTTCACTCTGTTGAGAACTCGGTGTGGGACCGCAGAACGACCCAAGAAAGAGTGAAGTGCAGGGTGGACAGTTAAGTTGAGATCACAACAAAGGATAATTTGACCTTGTGCAAAACAGGTGAGGTCCTCCAACACCCTGTACAAGAAAGGGAACTGATTGGTATTAGGTACATAAAGGTTAGCGATTGTATAAGTATGCCCCTGTATGCTGAACTTCACAAACACGGCCCTTGCGTCCCGATCCGTGAAGACATCCAGAACCTGGGCAGGGAGGGATTTATGAATAAAGAGAGCCACGCCCTGCGTCTTTTGGGAAGGATTACTGCACTGTACCAGGCAGGGAAGTACCTATTGTGAATGGCTTTAGTGTGTTCTTCCAGGAGATGGGTCTCCTGGAGACAGACAATGTGGGATCTTTGCTTATGTAGATGATAGAGTATCTGCGACCGTTTTTCGGGATGTAACTCTAATAGTATGCATGAGGAAAAACTAAAGAGCTTTTTTTGCAAGCTCATGATGTAGTAAGAGGGCTGCCAAAGGGACTAGCAGCGACCGGCCTAATAGTAGGGGTGAGAAAATAACAAGTAACCCATAAAACAAAAAAGGCCTATAAAACTCAGGGCACAAAAGGGAACATAGCAGGCAAATAGCTGCAGGAAGCCAAAGAACAATTATGGCTAATAGTGTTGGGGGGAAATCGTGACTGCTTTGCACACTCGGCATGAGCAGAACGTGGTAAAATCACAGAATCCATAGATAGCTCCACAGGAATATTGCAGCAAAAGTGACAGGCATTGTAGGAAGGCAGGGGAAGCTAGGGAGAGGAGGGAATTAGGAGAGAGAAGGTAAAAAAAAAAAAAAGGTAAAATGGGGGGAGCGGATAAGTATTAGGGGATGTACTGCCTGATTTACAATAGAAGGCATCTAGTAAAAACTAAAGAGAGAAAAGTGAAAGATAACTCCCAGTGGGTCGGGAAAGCTGACAGCAACGGCAGGTAGAGAAAGGGAGGCATCCGCCTCAACATATCAGTCGTGCAAACTAACAGACATTACGGGTCAGTCAGATGAAGTAATGTTAAAGGACCGTATCATGAGGACCTATATGTAACCCCTAGGCCTCAGACTCTATCCCACACAAAAGAGCATACAAGAAAAAATGTAACTATCTCACAGTTCCTGGGCAGGATATCAGCATAGAGGTCCACTAGCCAGTGGATGGACTTCAGCATTCCTCCGCCGTTGAGTCTTTGGAAGCGAGGGTACTGCAGGAGAGGTGCGATCTCGAGGCACGGCAGTACTTGAAGGGAAGTAAGTGAAGTCTGTGGCAGTGGACCAGTCGGGGATGTCAATTATGGGTACCTTTAATGCTGTTGTGAAGGACTGAAGGTGATCGAAGAATAACGAGGGCATCTCTTTGTCTCACCTGAAGGGCGAAGGGGAAGCCCCATCTATATTGAATCTGACGCTCCTGAAGCATCTTAACCCCTTACCGACCCTGGGCGTATGAGTACGTCCCAGGGCCGCTAAGGGGCTTTGCAGGGGGATCGCTCCGCGACTCCCCCGCACAGCCGCCGGGTTTTAGCGGCTGATCGGCGCTAACACCCAGCAGTAACAGCAGCGGCGGGTGGCTCCGCCCGCTGGCGCCGTTTAACCCGTCAGACACCGCGGCAAAGATGGCCGCGGCGTCTGACTGAATGACGATCGGTGCTGCGCCGATCCAACAACCGGACACGGTGGTGGAGAGCCCTGTGAAGGCTCCCGTCACTTACATTTGCCGGTTTGCCCCACTTCCGGCTGTAGACAGGAAGTGGGGAAACCGCCATCTTTGTACACCCTAATGCATTGCCTATGCAATGCATTAGGCTGTATTAACAATCGCGCCCCCTAGTGGTCAAGCACCATAGAGGGACTAAACGTTACAGTAAAAAAAAAAAAAAAGTTTTAAAGTACAAAAAAAAAAAAAGTATTACAAGTTCAAATCACCCCCCTTTCCCCATTTTACAGATAAAATCATTAAAATAATTTACAAAAAAAGTTACGCATATTTGGTATCGCCGCGTCCGATCTATAAAAATATTACATCATTTATCCCGTACGCTGAACACCGTAGAAGAAAAAAAATTCCAAAACGCCAAAATTGCGTTTTTTGGTCATTTTACGTCACTCAAAAAATGGAAGAAAAATTATCAAAAAAGTCGCATGCATTCCAAACTGCTAGCGATAAAAAGTACACTTCAGCCCGCAAAAAAAATGCCCCCTCACTGACATCCGTAGGTGTTAGTACAAAAAAGTTCTTGGCCGCACAAAATGGCGCCGTGGCGCAAATTTCAAAAATAGAAAATGTTTGGAATTTTTTTACGGTACCAAAACATAACGGAAACCCTACATGTTTGGTATTGCCAGATGCGTATCAACCTGTAGAATACAGATAACACATTATATTTACTGAAGATTGAACGCCGTAAAAGCAAAACCCCCGCAAACATGGCGAAAATACTTTTTTTTTTTTCACAATTTGTCCCACTTGGAATTTTTTTGCGGTTTCCCAGTATATTCTATAGTATAGTGAATAACACCATTAGAAAGTACATCTTGTCCCGCAAAATAAAAGCCCTCATGTGTCTATGTAGGTGGAAAAATAAAAAAGTTATGGCTTTCAGAAGGCGAGGAGGGAAAAACTAACGTGTCACCAAAAAAAAAAACGCCAGGTCCTTAAGGGGTTAAGAAGAGGTTTCAGTGCTGAACGCATGCTCAAGGTGCGCCTGGAGAGATCCGGGTAGAGACCAATTCTAGAGTCTTCAAACTTCAGTTCCGTAGGATCTCCTCTTTGAGGGTAAAATGGTGGATTCTACAAATCACGTCCCTTGGTCGATCGGGATCTTGACTTTGAGGCTGAAGAGCGCGATGGGCTCGGTCGAATTCTATCACTGTGTCTAATGGTCGACCCAGAATATGATTAAACATTTTGGTGACTGTAGGGATTAGTTCTGGGGTCCTAACTTTCTCCGGAAGCCGACAAACTCTGACGTAGTTAAGCCTACTACGATTTTCAATATCGTCCAGGTGGGACGTTAATTGCTCTTGGCGTTCAGCTTGAGCGGCCACTGAGGCCTGTAGACCGGCAATTGTGAGATTTGCAGAATCTTGGGCCTGCTCAATTTGTTTAACTTTCTCCTGGAGGGTTGTTACTGCAGACTGCACTGGCTGTAGGTCCTGGCGCCACGCCTGTCGAAGGTCTTGACCAAGCTGTAGCATATCACTTTTGGACGGGAGAAGTTTCAGGAGTGCCTGTAGCTCTGGATGGGCCGCCAAGACACGCATAGCCTCCTCTGGGGGAGATAGTATAGCAGAGCGGTCCGCAGATGCAGACTTGGAGCAGGAGGTGCTGTGGTTTTGGCGAGGTACCTCCAATTGTTGAAGGTTGGTATCAAATGTCCAAGAGGGGGGACTCTGGATTGGAGTTCCAGCTGGCACTCCGTTGAGTGAAGGGTGGGCCACACACTTGTCGTCGCTCAGAACTCTTATGCTGTTCCAGAGGGGGGGGGGAGGATGACCACTCCAACATCATAGAAGTGGAAGAAGCATACGGTCCCTAAATGACACATCCAGGACCACTATTAGAGGGTGCGTACGTTCGCCCTATCTGAGCAATCAGAGGAGGACCATGTTGCTGGGCTCTACTATTGAAGGTAGAGGGGTTACTGACATCTGGAGAGGTCTCTGATGTTCCCGGATGACCTGAAGAAGAGACCGGACTGGAGATAGCACCCTGAAGAGGACGGCTAGAGATCGTTGAGGCACCATATTGCTGCATACATGAACCCTCTGGGCATGGAGGAAGGTGATCCCCTATTAGAGGAGTCTCAGCAGCCCAATTACTAGAGGCATTCAAGTCCGGGTTTGCAGGTGATCCTAGGCCCCAAGGAGGTAAATCTGACTGGGTGGTAGTGTCCATTAGTGTGTGGGAGCCTTTATCCAAAAGCCCCTGAGGGCTGCAATACTTCTGGGCCTTGTGTTGTATACCCAGACGCGGCCCCGGCAGATCCCTGTGATGTTTCTAGGGTCAAAGATGGCTCCGGCGCTGTTATGTGCGCTGTAGAAATGAGGGCCGCAGGGGTTTGAGTCGAGGCAGCGGGCTGTCTCTCTCGCACAGGGCTTCCCATGAATTGCAAGGTACCGGAGGAAAGCAATGGCGGCTGGGGAGAAGGTAATGATTGGCCGTTCTATACTGGCACCAGGACTGCTTTTTGTACCTGCGTTTGCTGCATCTCTCGCTGCTGAGGTGGCAGCTAGACCTGGCGCTGCTCCTCTCCAATTAGTCCGTGGCACGGCGAACATTCAGGGGAAATACCGGAGGGCAATGGAGAGCGTCCGCCTGGGAACAGCGAGTGATCCACCTCATGTGACCCAACTCCGGGTGGGGAGTGGACCTCCGCCCGCGGCGAGGAGGTCGGGGAAGGTGGTGAGAGAGAACCGGGAAGTAATCCATCTCCCATCAGGATCTCCGGTTGCTTCTTTTCGCGCCGCCGCGACGAGCGTTGCAGCTGCCGAGGCTCAGTCACGACTGTCTCGGAGTCCAGAGAAATCCTGGCGGGTGCCTCGGAGCGTGGACGGGCTGAGTCGGAGGGCCCGTCCGATGATGCTACCTCGGCCGTTCTCGGTTGCGAGGGCAGGAGTGCACTTCCACCCCGGACCATGAGGTCGGGTAAGATGGCGCGGCTGCACGGGAAAGAGGTCCCTCTCCATCCAGGTCCAGGAGGGGTGAGAAAAAGTTCGAAATTGGTATCTCCCCTTGAGAGGGGGTCTGGGGCACCTTAACCAGCATTTTAGATCGTTTGGGACCCATTTCATGCACGCCTTCTGTGTAGTTAACGGATTCCTGTGAGGAGCTCTGTCTTCATGCGACCAACCGCTTACATCGCAGGCCACGCCCCCTTGTGTATTACTTTTTTTTTTTACACCTTTTCCACTTTTCCCTAGAGGGGAATTGTATGAACCGTTCATAAAATAGGAGATCAGCACAGCTTATAGTTGTGTACTGGTCTCCATGGCAACTGTCAATCACCATGCCCACAATGCATTGCGGCATGGTAACGTCACTTTGTGAAAGCATCCGGGGAGTCGGGTAAGGTGACCAGTGAGCGCGTCTGCGCCGCGCACTGACGATCGCAGGCAGCAGGAGCTCACTCCCTCTGCCTGCAGCTTCGATGTCACGACCATGATAGGTCGCGACATTGAAGTACAGACCAAAAAGTTTGGACACACCTTCTCATTCCAAGAGTTTTCTGAATTTTCATGACTATAAAAATTGTAGATTCACACTGAAGGCATCAAAACTATGAACACATGTGGAATTATGTACTTAACAAAAAAGTGTGAAACTACTGAAAATATGTCTCATATTCTAGGTTCTTCAAAGTAGCCACCTTTTGCTTTGATCACTGCTTTGCACACTCTTGGCATTCTCTTAAATCCTCATTTCCCCAGTCCTCTCCAGGACAGCACACCTGAGATATACCTGAGAACTAGTGAGGGACTACAGCACTAAGGACTTTGCGTCCTGATTGGCCATCATGTCCAACCTATAATGCTTGGTGAAAGTATGGATACTTTTCCATGTGGCAGATGTGTTCCAAAGAGACTGAGGCTTTTTTCCCACTTAAGATGTAGAGACTGCCCTGGTAGAATGGGCTTTGAGGTCTTCAGGAACTGGTATGTTGACCGCTTTTTATGTCACAGTTAGTTTCCAGAATCCAGCGAGTAACCCAGTTATTTGTAAAAGTTTACACTAGAGAGTTCTAACCTGTGCCAGATTTATCAACCCAATAAAATATGTTTTGTGATAAGTGGTTTTATTAATAGTTGCACAAAAAGTATAATATTTGAACAAGAGTATTTCACCTCCCTCAACCCAAAACGACTGTTTGACACTTTCCACTTCCTCCTTAGGCCTAAAGCTCAGGCCCTAGTCACTGACCCATGTGCTGAAGACCCAGCTATTCACTTCAAAGACAAAATCCTGTCCCTCCCCAAAAGTCCTCTAGTCTGCTCTCAGCTCTTGACCTGACGACAGAAGGTTTCCAGGCTTTTCCTGTCTGCTCACCCCACTACCTGCTCTAGTGACCCCATTCCCTCCCACCTCGTCCAGTCCATTTCTCGCCTAACTGCAATCTGTAACCTCTCTCTCCCCACTTGGATCTTTCCATTCTCCTTTCAGCACGCCATCATAACCCTTTTACTTAAAAAGCCAATTCTGGACAGGTCCTGGCATCACACATCGGCCACACGGCTTCTTTCCTGCATGAGGAGACTTCCAGGGACGGGGCATCACGCATGGCCGCCTTTTACTTCGGCTCCTGTGGAAGACGCCAGCATCCGTGAGATATCCCCGACATTCAAGCTCCTGAGACCACTAAATATCAGCTGGGACTTGCGAAGGTGTTATTACACCTGGCCCAGAAGTTACTCTCCAGGAGTCCGCGGCGGTGAAGAGCACCACATGAGGCCTACATTCAGAGGCCCAGCTGACATCTTTGCTGGGCGCCACCTCCGGGATCGTTGGTACGGGGTGAGGGGACTGGATGCTGTTCCCCACTGACGGCAGCCGCAGATCAAGTGCAGGTGCGAAGAGAGGAATACCCACAAGGGCTCGCGTTACTCCCTAGCAGCTAGGAGCCGAGGATACAACTCCTGCGACCGCGGGGACTGCCTCCCCTCCCACCGCATCGGAGCCGGAGACGCACAGACAACAGGTGCGGCGGGTTGCGCTCAAGTGCCGAGGAAAGTCCCACGGGCGGTAACATCACCATTGCTCCCAGACACCGGACACCCTGAGGACATCCGACGCGAACTTGAGGACATCTGGTGTGACAGACAGCACACGAGCGCCGTTCCCAATCCCTGAGGTGGAAGCACCACCCACGGCTGCTGGACCCTCACAGGTGCTACACTGCAGCAGGAGGACCACAACATGTCCGGGTAAAAGCCCCAGAGGTAACCAATCACGGGGGTCAGTGCTGGGGCGCAGGGGGCTGTGAAACCGTAGTACACTCAAAAATAGCTTAGTTGCTGTGAGGACTGACATGGGATATAGATAGATATATATAGATATAGATATATATAGATATATATCCCAGGTCAGTCCTCACAGCAACTAAGCTATATATATAGCAGCGCTACCCTTGTCGGAACCTGCAGTTAGTGGCCTGCCACACAGATCAACTGCTCTTGCTGCATAACTCACCCGTGGCCCTTCATTTTTAGAAAACATTAACTTTCTATTGTTTGGGCTCCAGCGGACACTGCTCAAGGGAAATCAAAAGGAGTCGGGCATCCTCTCCCTACTACCTCTCCCCCCACCTCAATTTCCTTTGCGCACTCCGTGTAACCACTTCCTAGCTGCTGTGAATATTACCAGCCTAACATCACAAGAGTCTAGACTCTGCTGCCACCTGCTGTCGCATATAGACCTGAATATCTGCGCTTCCATATGAAAAAATTTGGGAGCCTGCTGCCATCTACTGTCATTGAGGATGACTACACCTACTCTAGCTTTTCATTCTTTGCCCCCTACTGAGATGTATTACCCACCCGCAATGTATGAGCCTGAGCTCATAGGGGCCCCCACGCTCCCTCTCACAATACTGCGCACTTGACACCCCTCTGCTCTCTGACGAGGTGGCGAAGGTCTATGATTCAGGTTTGGGGATCCACTCCGCAGACCCACAGCATTTGCTTGACCACGCCAAGCGGGCCGCAAAGGATGGACAAATTCGCACAGTCTAAATCGCACAGTTCTAAATAGACTGCCGCGGATAGGGTATCGCCCCCCTCAGCCACAAAGCAATCTCAACAAAAATCAAGTCAAAATAAAACGCAGCCGAAGGGCCCAGATGTTACCAGATGTTACCATCAACCTGCGGGGGTGACCTCCCACAGACCCCAACATCTCCTGCCAGCCACCTCCAGTCGTCACCAGACGTTCCTCCACAGGCTCCATCAGTGGCGCATGAGGTGTCGGATAAGCCGCTGGATATTATCCAAGCTTCGATCAACGCGGCGCTGACCCAAATTACCAGCAACTCACAAAAGCTCATAGTGCTAGAATCCCGCACTGGGTCTATTGAAGACGAGATCACAAGGCTGGACGGAGCTACATCTACTCAACAATAATCCCTGATCAACAATTTGCAAAATAAGATCGACGATCTGGAGAACCGCGCGAGGCGCAACAACCTTCGATTCATCGGTATCCCAGAGACTGTCGCAGCGGACTCACTCGCCTCGTATTTGACCACGGACCTGGCCGCTGCGTTGGGCTTGGACACACCAAGGGATCCCCTTCTTATAGAAAGGGTCCATCGCATGGGCAGTATTGGAGAAAGGAGAAACAGGCCCAGACCGGTCATCGCCAAATTCCACAATTGGACTGTCAAGGAGAGATTTCTCAAGGACTACAGGCAAAATCAAGAGCTAAAAGGTGGACAATGAGTGCATACTGATATTCCAGGACTTTTCCCTCCAAGTTGCACAGAAGCGCAAGGCGTTCCATCCGGTCTTCCAGCACCTCCACGAAAGCTGAATACGGTTTCAGCTGATGTATCCGGCAACATTGAAGGTGGTGGAGAACGGGCAGACATCTGTCTATGAAAGACCGGAGGATGCGGCGAGACACTTCTTACCTAATGCTCCTGGCTAGAGACTGTGAAGGTTAGCTGGCTAGATCGTGGGACTCTTAGGGCATGTCCCCACGGCATGGGTTTTCGGCCGTTTTTTCAGGCGGTTTGCGGTTTTGCAGACCACCTGAAAAACCGTCCAAAAATGAGCACAATGGGGCTCTATGTAAAACTCCAGCCGCCCGAAAAACATTGTGCTTGCACAATCATCAGTCTGGTTTCCGGACGGAATTTGTGCAAGCCAATGTGAAGGGGGAGGGCTTTTCTCTGCTCATCGCGGAGAAAAGCCGTCCGGCCCGCGGCCGTTTGCACTGCACACAAACCGGACACATACCAGTCGGGTAAACCGACCGGTATTTGTCCCTTGCCGTGTGAACGCAAGGGGTTTTGCCACGATATAATGTTGACGTGGGATCCTTCAAAATGGGTTTTTAATAACTTTTCTAAATCTATGTGATTACAAAAAGTGAAGCCTCTGAGAGCTACAGCTTTCTTTCCATGTCCTTAGTTACCTGACAGTTTACATTAGACACGACCAGGAGCTGATCTGGCAAGGATTGAGCTGTATGCACTTCTTATCTGATGACAGGGAACATGAAAGAGCTTGCAAGGGACTGTGGAGAAATATCCTGTCTTTTGTATAGAGAATCCACTGGTTCTAATGTAATTATTTGTGTAAACATTGTAGACGCTCCCTGCCACTGAGTCTCTGCTCAGACCCCCTCCTTCTCCCCTGTGACTGAGCATGCTGAGTTAATTTTGTCTCCTGATCAGATAACAGGTAAGGAACCGACTTCTTGGCAAAACCCCTTTAATGTTTTGTGACACTCAGGGAGGATAGAACAGAAAGGGCCTTCCACCCCCAAATCCCCCTCCTCCCCTTGTTTGTTTTTCTCTTTTTCTCTCTTCTCTCTCCCTCCATCCCTTTCCCTTCTCCTTTCCCACTTCCTCTCCCTCTCCTGCTTTCACCCTTGCCCTCTTTCATAGGGTGGGGGATGAACAAATGATAGGCTGATCTTAGTTTGCCTTTCGCAAAAAAGATTTGGGGAATGCCCCTAGAGTTATGGCTCTGATGAGTCTGTTGCAATGTTCTTGGTTCTAGAATTCGGGCCTACAATGGGCCATTTGAATTTGCAGTTTGTTCAATTTATGCTGTTCGCTGCAGTGTGTCCTCCTGTTCAAAGTAGTAGACAAACTGGTGTAGTGTCCTGGAAGGTGTGGCTCCTTGAGGGGTGTGTGGCTTTCCTCCCCTTGCTGCTCATGGATTGCGTTTCCCGGCATCCCCAAAACACGGTGTACTCGACCATACCGTTCCCGCATTGGGACACAGTCTCGATGTGGAGAGTGGGGGTGGGTCACCCACAATGCCACTTAAACTTATTTCTTGGAATGTGGCGGGACTGAATATTCCGGAGAAGCGAAGGCAAATCTTAACACACATGAAGCGCATGAAAGCGGATGTGTTCTTCCTACAGAAAACTCATTGGCAGACGGACCAGTTCATCCCAATCAGAGCCCCTGGGTTAGACCCACCAGTGCTGGCAAATTATAAATCAAAGTCCAGGGGAGTGGCAATTTATTTTAGAAAAGGGACACTTCAATCCATAGAGGACCAATTCACTGACCCTGACAGCAGGTTTATATATAGGAGAGCATGCATTGCAAACACCACACACACTATGCAATATTTACGCTCCATGTGTGGGGGGGGAGGGGGCGTGAGTCTTTCGCTAACCTTACTGAATTTTTAATCACAAGACCGCACTCTAACCTTATATTGATGGGGGATTCAATGCAGTACTTGATCCCCGGTTAGACAGGTCACAAACCCCATCGGAGGGTCACCAGACTTGACGTATTTGACTATTGGAGGGCGACGAACCCAACAGCGCATCCACCTTTTACTCCCCTGTCCATGAGTCGTTCTCCTGTATAGACATGGCCTTGATTTCTTCTCTGCTTTACCATAATGTTATCAATGCTGACATATCACCAATTGTGGTTTCGGATCATGTCCCTATAATGATTTCTTTGGGTGGGCTGTCCGTCCTCCCAAGGGCGCACAATTGGAGATTCCCGGCCTCTCTATCATTCTGATGATTTCCTCAGGATTCACTGGCTGCAGTTCTTGAAAGAGAATGCGGTTCACGCACAGAATGCACCCCTTATGTGGGCTACAGCAAAAGCCGTCATGCGCATACATAACAGCTATGTCGGCATAAAACTTAAAGCCCAAAATAAAAAAAAAAAAACAAGAACTGCACTCAAGCCTGCGCCAACTCCAAAACAACTGTTTCGTGGATCCCTCGGCTGCAAATAAACAGGAGTTCATAGAGGCACAAAATCTATTTAGCGCATTTCTTCAAGGGGAGGCTAAGGCAAACTTGAACATACAACGCAACAAATACTATAGGTGGGGGGAGTAGGATGGGCAAAATCCTAGCAAATGTTGCGAATCCTTAGCGAGGTAGGCCTCCAATAGCGGCAGTAAAGTCCGCCTTCTAGGGGGTTATCCTAATAGATCACGGAGATATAGAGAAAGATTTCGTGGATTTCTAGGAAACACTCTACAGCGCCGATCCTTATGATGCACACAAGACTACATCCTTTTAACACTACCTGACACTGCCTGGAGTTACAGAGGAACAGCAAGCCCTTCTAGAGGCTGAGATTACGGAGTACGAAGTCCGCATGGTGGTGGAGGGACTGGCGAATGGGAAAACCCTGGAGCCGGATGGCTTCTCGGCGGAATTTTACAAAGCACTTAATGTAGAGATATCCCCTCTCCTTACAAACCTTTATAATGATATTTATATGCATTCTGTCGAGGTGGACACCTTTTATGACTCGCGGACCATATTATTATTATTATTATTATTATTATTATTATTATTAAAACCCAAGAAAGACCCTACTTTGCTAACATCCTAGAGACCAATCTCCCTGTTAAATCAGGACTATAAGATTTTAGCAAAGATCTTGGCCACCAGGATGCAAACTTTTTTGCCACATATAATTCACCCCTCACAAAATGGCTTTATAGAACATACATTCTACAAAGAATGTTAGAACAGCTATATCGGCTATAACGCAAGCCCAAACAGACACACACCCGGTGGCTATGCTCCTCAGCCTAGACGCCGAGAAGGCCTTCGACAAGGTCTCCTGGCCATTCTTAGATGCTACTCTTTTGCGCCGTGGTTTTGGGGACCTCTTCGCCAGTTTTGTCGACCACACGCACTCCAAGGCTACAACATCCCTACTCATCAACATCAAAATTTCCCCAACTATAGATCTGTTTAGAGAAGCCAAGCAGGGTTGCCCACTGTAACCTTTGTTATTTAATTTATCTATTGATCCTCTTCTTTACCATATATCTCAGTCTTCACTTTATAAAAGAATCTCTTCTCCAAATCGGGAAATTAAGTCACTGCCTACGCCGATTACCTTCTTTTAATGGTACCCCTTCTTTTAATGAAACCCCAAACAAAATCTATACCATATACTAGAAGACATGGTTGCCAAAGGCTCCCTGCCTGGCTACACAAATGTTGACAAGAGCGAAGGAATGCTCTTGCAGGGCCCAGCCGAACCCATGTGGGCGACGACCCACTCGATCTGGTGGTGTAAATTGGCAATTAAATACTTAGGGGTATGGCTGACTAAACTTCCCAGTACACTATATGCGACAAATATGACCATTTATATTGGAGAACTTTTAAAAACCATGAAAAGCTGGGCCAACCTTCCATTATCTTTTTCGGGAAGGTGTAATCTCATCAAAATGGTAGAGTTTCCACGCCTCTTATATATATTCCATATGCTCCCTGTGTACTTGCGGCCGAGGGACGAGAAATTTATCAATGCGCAATATCGGCAGTTTATCTGTAACAACAAGAGGGCACGCATCCCTTTGATTATACTCCAACAGCGCAAACTTAATGGTGGCTGGGATTTCCAAACATACTCTTATACAATTTAGCGGCCCTAGGCGCTTTTTAGCGGATTGGGAACAGTCCACAGCTGATTTTACGGACAGTTCCTTAGATCAGGAGGGGCTACATGATATCTCCCTCATTAATTTTGTACATATACCCTACGATTGACTCCCTCAGGTGGTGAAGGACCATCAACTGCTTATGCCAATTTGGCGGGCATGGCAAAAAGTTAGGCAAATAAAAAGGCTAAATCCAGACTATTCTTCACACTTATCTTTTATACCAAACCCGGACTTTCAGGGTGGAAAAGCACAAGTCATCTTTAAACTTTGGAGCAGGTTAGGCCTACGACATATAAAAATTTCACACACCCAGATACTAAGCAGCCGTACCCAATCTCGGAATTACAACACCTTTACTCGCTACTTCAGATTCCATTTTTCAACCACCTACAAGCAGTTAGCTACATCACTAAGGTAACGCGACACATGAAGCTTGATGACTGGGACACGGTTTTTGATCGTATAGTTCTAACTCCCCCTATGAGACGAGCACACCTGTCCATCATTTACAAGTATCTTCTCGAGGAACTTGATTTTGAAAAATCACATTTCTGTCTAACTAGGTGGCAGAAGAGGGACGCTGATCTTTCCCCCGCCATGATCTTGGCAGCACTTGCCAATGCAAATCAGTTCTTGCCAGCTGCCTGATACCTCGAGATGTTTCTGAAAGTGATACACAATGCCTATCTTACATCATTAAAAGGGCATCGAATGGGAAGGTTCCCATCAGACCATTGCTTTAAATGTGGGTCACCTGCGGCTGATCTGTATCATTGTCTGTGGGAATGTCCAATAATACATAGCTACTGGCTGCGGTTAGCAAGCTACACGAAGAACTTGTTCCTCTTGGGCATTGTTTGGTGTCATGGATCATGGGAGACAGGGAATGCCTAGGCGAGAAAGACGGATTTTGCACGTTGTGGCAGCGGCGGCCTGCAAGGCAATCCTGCAGGTTTGGCTACAGCCCATGGGTCCCACTCTGGACTTATTTAGAAACGAACTTAATTTAGTGATGCACATGGACTGGGTGGAATCCACCTTACACAAGGATAAAAGGGTGGAGAAGTTCTTCATCTTATGGGGAAGTTATATAGCTACATTGCCGGCAGACACTATGCGTAACAAAGCGCTGCTTTGAAACAACTCTGTGGTATCAGGGAAGGCAACTGGCAGGGACCGAACCAATTGGTCCATTGCCCGAGGGAGAACTCTAACTGGTGCATACTGGCTGTGTAGACGTCCGCTTGTTTAGGAGGGTACAGAGTAGGGGATTCGGGATTACGCTGTCGTGGCTTGAGGGACTGGACATATCGTGGAGGGAGGGGGGGGGGCGGGGGTCACACCGGAGCACACGCCATGATAGAGAGGAGTGAGACACATTGTGGCTATTGTAGTTTTTTTTGTTTAGATGGATATTGTTGTCACACAGTCATTACATGGAAATTGCTGTTATTAAAGACAACATGCAAGAGACAGTGTGATGCTTGATTTGATTTGTTTACTAGTTAATAAAAAAAATAAGAATGTCCTTGATGTAAGACGAACCATGCAATTATGTTACAGTATTTGTTATGGACACTTTCTCATGTTGTCATTTGCAAGTATTGTTTTCATTATGTTTGATTATGTGTTAAGGATATTGATAATAAAAACAATTTAAAAAAAAAGAAAAAAAGAAAAAAAAGAAGCCCATTCTGGACCCATCCTGCGCTGCTAATTACCGACCACTTTCTAACCTGTCCATCTCTAAACTCTTGGAACGCTTGGTCTACTCTCACCTAATCCGCCATCTCTCTACTAACTCTCTTCGACACTCAATCAGGTTTCAGCACTTTACACTCCACAGAAACTGCTCTAGCTTAAGTCTCAAATGATGTCCTCACAGCTAAATCCCGGGGCAACTACTAATTGTTACTTCTTCCGGATCTATCTGCAGCATTTGACACCGTAGATCACCAACTTCTTCTCAGCATGCTGAGCGCCATTGGCCTCCAGGACACCGCTCACTCTTGGTTCTCATCCTACCTCTCTGACTACTCCTTCAGTGTCTCATTTTCCAGGTCTAACTCCGCTCTTCTTTCACTCTTGCTGTTGGGGTTCCTCAGGGATTGGTTTCAGGTCCTCTCCTCTTTTCAATCTACACAGCCCCAATTGGACAAACCAGCAGCAGATTTTGCTTCCAGTACCATCTCTACGCTAATGACAGTTATACACCTCTTCCATTGGCTCCTGCAGCAAGCACGGGGTTATACTAGATTCTGATCTGTCCTTCACCCCGTTTATTCAATCCCTTGCCTGCTCCTTTCACCTGCACCTGCAACAGTTCCAGAACCCGTTCTTTTCTTACTGTGGAAACAACTCAAACTCTCATTACTGCTCTTATTCTTTCTAGTCTTGCCTACTGTAACTCCCTGCTTATTGGTCTAACTCTCTGTAAACTCTCCCCTCTCCAATCTGTCCTGAATGCAACAACCATAGTTACATAGTTTGTAAGGCCGAAAAAAGACAAGACGTCCATCGAGTTCAGCCTGTTGTGCTGAAGTGTAAATACAGAGGAAGGCAAAAAACCCCCATGAGGTAGAAGTCAATTGTCCTCATTTTAGGGAAAAAAATTCCTTTCCGACTCCAATCTGGCAATCGTTATAATCCTTGGATCAACAACCCTACTCCAGAATCCTAGTCATTATAACTTGCTATATTATTACGCTCCAGAAATGCATCCAAACCCTTTTTGAACTCTGTTATTGAATTCACCATAACCATTTCCTCACTGCTCTTACAGTAAAGACTCTCTTTCTATGTTTATGTAGAAACTTTCTTTCCTCAAGACGTAGAGAATGCCCCCTTGTTCTGGATACAGTCCAGGGTATAAATAAATCTTGAGAGAGATCTCTATATTGACCTTTAATATATTTAAACATATTTATTATGTCCCCCCGAAGCCGTCTTTTCTCTAAACTATATAACCCTAATCTTGCTAATCTTTTTTTGGAATTGCAGTCCACCCAGTCCTTTTATTATTCTTGTTGCCCGCCATTGTACCTGTACCAGGCTCATCTTTCTTTTCAGCCGCTATACTGATGTTTCTACCCTGTGTCAGTAACTGCACTGGTTGCCCATCCAGTACAGGATACAATGTCAACTCATCACTATCACCCATAAAGCTCTCCACAGTGCTGCACCCCTACATCTCCTCCCTCATGTCTGTCTACCACCCTACACAGTCTCTCCGCTCTGCTGCTGATCTGGGATTACACGCCTCAGCCATCCGAACCTCCCATGCCCGGCTCCAAGATCCCGTACGATCAGGCGCACTCATAACCCACAGAGTTTTAAAGGCACCCTGAGAATACATCTTCTTAGGCAGGCCTACTACAATCCCTATTTGCTCACACACCTCCCCCCCCCCACTTTTTGTGTGAACCACCCTATATTTATGTAACATGACTGGACAAATATATAAACTGAGCACTTCTCACCCTTTGTCTCACCCATACATCCTTATAGATTGTAAGCTCCTGCAAGCAGGGCCCTCACACCTTGTGTCTGATCTGTAACTAGTTTTTACTGTGTAATGTCAGGTTTGTCTGTACTTGTACACCCTAAATTGTAAACTGCTGCAGAATATGTTGGTGCTATATACCGTATATACCGAGTATAAGCCGAGTTGTTCAGCCCACAATAGAACTCTGGAAGGCCGCAAGCAGAATATGTCATCACGCCGCCTGCGCGGCCTGAGGCGAGAGCCTCGGAGCGGCGGGGAAAGGTAAGTACTTGTATTTATTTTTTTTAACAAAATAACTGCCTATGGGGGATATATACCATCCATTTTTATTTTTGAAATTTACCAGTAGCCTCTGCATTTTCCACCCTAGGCTTATACTCGAGTCTATAAGTTTTCCCAGTTTTTGTGGCAAAAGTAGGTGCCTCGGCATATATTCGGGTCGGCTTATACTCGAGTATAAAAGATAAATAAAGATTATATATATTGTGGCAAAGTGACAGCAAGCAATCGCATGTTTATGCCACTAAGTGGAGCTATACAGAAGATCCACAAGCAACACACCACTAAGGGTACCTGGCCTTGGTGGGATAAGAGCCATCCATTTATGCCAGGGGTGGGCAATTAATTTTCCCATGGGGCCGCATGAGAAAGTGCGATGGTTTTGGGGGGCCGGACTAATAAAACCATAAGATGAACGGGAAAAAATTCGTTTTTGGGGGATGTATCTATATACCTCTATATATACTGATGGTACACAATAAGGCAGGTATATACAGCTCTCCTCAGTAAGGTAGGTATGTAGATGTATGTCCCCTCAGTCTGGCAGGTATATACAGCTCCCCTCAGTCAGGTATATAGATATAGGTACCCGCAGGCAGGTATATAGATAGGTACAGCTCCCCACAGGCAGGTATATAGATAGGTACAGCTCCCCACAGGCAGGAATATAGATAGGTACAGCTCCCCACAGGCAGGAATATAGATAGGTACAGCTCCCCTCAGGCAGGACTATAGATAGGTACAGCTCCCCTCAGGCAGGACTATAGATAGGTACAGCTCCCCTCAGGCAGGTATCTAGATAGGTACGGCTCCCCTCAGGCAGGTATCTAGATAGGTACGGCTCCCCTCAGGCAGGTATCTAGTTAGTTAGGGCTCCATACAGGCAGGTATATAGTTAGGGCTTCCCACAGGCAGGTATATAGTTAGGTGTGTCCCCAGGCAGGTATATAGTTAGGTGTGTCCCCAGGCAGGTATATAGATAGTTAGGTGTGTCCCCAGGCAGGTATATAGATAGTTAGGTATGTCCCCAGGCAGGTATATAGATAGCTAGGTGTGTCCCCAGGCAGATATATAGTGAGGTGTGTCCCTAGGCAGGTATATAGATAGTGAGGTGTGTCCCTAGGCAGGTATATAGATAGCTAGGTGTGTCCCCCAGGCAGGTATATAGATAGTGAGGTGTGTCCCCAGGCAGATATATAGTGAGGTGTGTCCCTAGGCAGGTATATAGATAGTTAGGTGTGTTCCTAGGCAGGTATATAGATAGCTAGGTGTGTCCCCAGGCAGGTATACAGATAGCAAGGTGTGTCCCCCAGGAAGGTAAATAGATAGCTAGGTATGTCCCCCAGGCAGGTATATAGTTAGGTGTGTCCCCCAGGCAGGTATATAGTTTTATGGGCAAAATAAAATAAAAATAAACACTAATACTCCCCATGGCTTACCTGACTCCCGGCCGAGCGCTCTCATCTTCCATCCGAGGAGCTTCCCGGGCTGGTGGCGTGATGACGTCATGCCGCCAGCGCCGGGACGCTCCTCCGTCAGCTCCTGGGCCCGCACAGTTATTACTCTGTGTGCGCCCAGGAGAGGCAGCGGCGCGGTGAGCGGAGTTCACCGCGTCGCTGCCTAATTCACCAGCAATAGTAGCGCTGACAGCCCGCCGCGGCCGGGTATTGCTGAGAGGCCGCCGCGGGCCGTCAGCGCTACTATTAGCAGACCTGGGCAGCGTACGCCGCGGGCCGCATCCGACGAGCTGGCGGGCCGGATGCGGCCCGGGGGCCGTACTTTGCCCAGGTCTGATTTTTGCTGTCAGTCATAGTGTGCAGTTGGCAGCCGTCTATAGCTATTTCTGGGTTGGCTCTTATTGGGAGCAGGCAATGTGTTGGGTGGGTGTTTACTCCCTGTGTCCCAGCACATGTTTTTGGCATGGCCCTGGAGGCCTATAAAAGCCTGCTGCTCCAGGTAATCAAGGGGCGTGATCTGCTATTGCAAGTGGAGCAGCAGTGGAGCAAAGGTGAAGGGCTCTTGCCCCCAGAGGTTTAGGAGAAGCCAGAACCAGTAAGAGACTGGCAAGCCAACGCGGTTGTGGTGCTGTGCAGTAGGCACAGAGCCCTGGTAGTTGAGGGCTAAACGAGTATAAGTTTAGTTAGTGGCCTGACGGCCTGAGGTTTTTGTTTATCCTGTATACTGCTGTAAATTTTTTTAGTTTTTGTTTATCCTGTGCCTGGAAAATAAAACTGGCTGACGCCAGATTGAAACTGAAGCCTGTGTCGGAGTGCCATCCGTTTTACCAAAGACGGCATTCCCGAGAGCTAAAGACCCCCTAAGACTGTCCAAGATGGCGGCTGGACGAGTGTAAGTCTAACAATTGGTGGAGGTATGCGATGGGCAAAGACTGGCACTAATTGACTGTGCACAAAGTGGTGCAGAAAAAATCCAGTTTGCATAGGACTGCTGCAGTCTACACAAGACTGCTGAATATTAGCTCTGTGTGAGTAAAGCATTGTCTGAAGAGAGACACACCCGCTGCAGCCTTTGGTGTCTGAAGAGACTGCACTGTCTAAAAAGACTGTATTGCTGACGCCTGAAAATTTTTGTTTTGCCATGGAGAAGCTGTTGGCCCAGTTGGTGCAGGCAAACGCCCAGCAGCAAGAGATGAATAAGCTGTGGGCCCAGCAGTTTGCTAAGCAGCATGAGAACCATTTAAAGGCTATACAAGAAATGGAGAAAATGGCTGCCAACCAGGGAGAAGAGAATCAGAAGCTCCAAGCAGAGTGGGAGGCGGAACAGGAGGCTATAAATGTTATCTCCAACCAGAAACAGCGGTCTGGGAAAGTTGGACTTACCACGATCCAAGCTGTCTTGCTTGCTGGATGTCCAGAGGAAAAGGCAGAACAGGCTGCTGGCAAGTGTAAGCAGCCTGAATGGTGTGCCGGTTGTTTGCAGGTGGACTACTGCATGAGGGGATGCCCTTTGGCCCGGAGGCCATGTCGACCAACAAGGAATGTGTCCACTTCTGAAGAGGCCAAGTTCTTGAGTGACCTGCGTGCTGCTGTTGCCATGGGCAACCATCTGGATCAGCAGGAGCCTGCTACCACGGTCCTGAAGGAGGAGCGCTGTTGGAGGTGCCACAGAGCAGCAGAATGTGCTCCTGACTGCCCTCTCAGGAGAAGGCTAGAGAGGATGCAGCTACAAGCCTGGGAGTTCCAGCTGAATGCAGCCTCACCCATGGCTGACAGGGACAGGCAGCAGGAGAGGTCCAGACTGAACTCAGACATCAGACCCGGTAAGACTGTTTCTGTTTATGAAACGGGTTTTGAGACGGTCAGTGAAGTCCAGAATGTATCTCATCACCTGGGTGTACAAAATGAAGGCCCAGACACACTGCCAGGCCTGGGAAAAAATTCCTAAGGGTGGTGAGACTGCAAGATGTTGACTTGAAAAATCTGAACTTAATGGTTATGATATATATGCAATGCCGTTTATTGAAAATGTCAATAACATAGCTAACCTGCCTGTGATCCATGACCAGGTCACACAGCCTTAGCAGGGGGAGTGGAGTTGGGGTACAAAGTCAGCTCCAGTTACTGCATCCCTGTGTGAACAAGCAGCTAGAGGTGCTGTAGCAGAGAGCAGCTCAGGTCTGCCTCTGGAGGTCATGGCTGTCAGAGCTATGGTGGAAGTAAATGCCGAGTGTGAATTTGCTTCTGAAGAAACGGCAGCCCCAGCTGTAGAGCAAACTAGCGCAAGTGTGCTCCTAAAGGTCGTGATTCACAGTGCTGGGAGTAGTGCAGAAGATGTATGTTTTGAGGTGGATGACCATCTGGAGAAATGTGTTACCACTACAGGCTCAGATGGAGCTAATGTGGTTGCCCCTAGCAACAAGGTTCCCTCTGCATCTCCTGCTGGAAAAGCTTATGAGTATGAGTGCCAGGCAGTTGTGTGTGAAGCGTCTGGAGTCCAGTCAGTAAATTTGTGTACCCATGACCCCAGCACACTGTGCGTATGGGATGGTAACGTGCAATAACGTGTAATAAAATGATCATGCTTTGGTCACTAACGATTTTTGCGCAATTCATATTTTTTTCGCTAAAAATACGTTTTTTTTTACAGATTTTGGCATCAGAATCAGTTTGTTTTTTGTTTTTTTTTTTACAGATTTTGATGCTAAAATCCTTTTCTAAACATATTTGGGCGCTAATAAAGTTATCTCGCTACTGACGCTGAAAATACGTTTTTTTACGGATTTTGGTGTAAGAATCTGTTTTTTTTGCGTTTTTTGGCACTAAAATAATTTTTTTTTACAGATTTTGGAGCTAATAACGTTATCTAGCTTTTGACGCACATAAATACATTTTTTACGGATTTCGGCGCCAGAATCTGTTTTTTGACGGATTTGGGGGCTGAGATCAATATCTTTAAAAATTTTAGCGCTAATAAACTGATCTCGCTTCTGACACAAAAAATATTTTATTCTACGGAATTTGGCGCAATAATGCGTTTTTTTGGGATTTTGGCGCTAAAATCCTTTTCTTTACAGATTTTGATGCTAATAAAGTTATCTTGCTGTATGGAAATATAATGTGGGTTTTTGTGGATTTTGGTGCAAGAATCTGGTGCAAAATTTAATAAAGCAGTAGCACGCGCAGCAGCACACAAAGGACAATGGCTACAGTGATCTAAAGGAAGTGACTACTTAGCATGTTAACTCCGCCTGTTGGTTGTTGTTTACATCCAATGGCTTAATTTGTGATTAAATTAAAAAGCAGAGCAAAGACGCTCCATAAAACGAAAAACGCGCCAAAAAACTGACGTTTTTTCAGCTGCTTTTGACAGGCAGTGGACAGAAAACTCAGTTTCATGAACGTTTTTAGTAATTCGTTTTCAGGTCGTTTTTTGTCCACTGCAGTGTAGACATAGCCTAAGGATGGTGATTACTCAGATGGGAGTGATGGAAAAACCTGTGTAAAGAAAACATGTGCCAAGGCAGATTTTGTGTGCAGTCCTGGTCAGTGCATTTCAGAGAAGTCTATCTGTGATGAAAATCCAGATTGTGACCCTGCAGGGAATGAAGAGAAACATCATGCTGAGACCTATAGTGCACCGGAGGTCACATGCCCCAGTGGTGGCTATATTTCCAGTAGCGTTTACTGCAATGGTCACAGAGACTACAGTGACAGTGGTAATGGGAAGTGTGAGATGCTAGACACCACAGAGGTGGGTGTAACCCCTAGTGAAGGGAAGGGGAGCGTGTCTGAATCCCTAGGGGGTAAAGAGGTGCATGGTTCTGAGGCAGCTGATAAATTCTCCCTAGAGGGAATGGAGGACAGTAATAACAGTATCACAGAGGTAGTAGGTTCTGTGGTTTGTGGCGACCTACAGGTGGGTGCCAATTGCAGCCAGATACCCGCTAGAGCAGGGGTGTCAAACTGCGGCCCTCCAGCTGTTGGGAAACTACAACTCCCATCATGCCTACTGTTATAGATTATACAAATGCATGATGGGAGTTGTAGTTTCCCAACAGCTGGAGGGCCGCAGTTTGACACCTGTGCGCTAGAGCTATTGGTGTTAAACGTGTCACTGAGTTGCCTAATGTGAACACAGCCAATTTGGTGTCTAAGTGGGAGGATCAGAAGGAAACCTCTCCACATGTTGCTGCAGAAGGTCTGCTGCTAGACACAGTTGGTAAGCAGAGGTGTGAACAGGGGAATGTGTCATCTGGTACTAGTGAAATGCTAGGTAATGTGGTCATTGTCGAGGATAGCAGTGGGAACCCTGCAATTACTAGCATGCATGTTATGGGTACTACAGTAGACCCTAGTGCAGCAGAAGTTATCACTGAGGTGGTCACTAAGATAGTCCATATGTCAGCTAGTAAACTAGAGGCGGAGCTTCAGGGTCCAAAGAAATTAGAGGATGTAGCTGACCCTAAGGCTATGTTCACACGGCTTATTTCGGGGCGTATCTACGGACGTAATTACGTCCGCAAATACGTCCTGAAATACGTTTCAAATAATGAACAATTAGATTAGCATTGATTCCAATGTAAAATACGCCTCGTCGTTCACACGATGTTTATTTTCGCGACGTATTTACGGGCGTAAATACGTCCGTTAATACGATCGGAAAATTAAGTCCCCTGTTACTTATTGAGGCGTATTTTGCAATGTAAATCCCCAAAGTAAAGAATAGGGAATGTATTTAGGACTCGAAATATGTGCCACACTTAGTGACACGACGTATTTCGGGACGTATTTGCGGACGTAAATACGTCCGTAAATACGCCCCGAAATAAGCCGTGTGAACATAGCCTTAGGGGCAGGATATGGTCATTGAGGACCATAGGACTTGTGAGGAAGAAAAGTTTGGGTCAAATCATAATCCTGCAGACAAAGAGGTAGCAGGTTTGGGCTTAGGTGCACCCCAAGCGGCTATAGTGGATAGCGAACATGAGCGGTGCATTGTGCTTACAGCTTCCTGTGAAGCTAGTGTGATTGCTGGGGCCAGCCAAGGGTCTTTTGCTTATGTGAGGCCTAAGGCGGAGGCTGAAGGTGGTGACCTCTTTGTTGCAGAGTGTACATGGGTTGTGCTGCCTGTAGTAAATGACAGTAAAATATCTGTGGCCCCTGAAGAGTTTGGGAAGATGTTGCCCCAAAGTAGGAGCTTTGACCATGGAGGGAGGTACAAGGTGACAAAGTCCTATGGCCTTTATCAGAGGGGGAGGATATGTGGATAGAGTGACAGTAAGCAGTCGCATGTTTATGCCACTAAGTGGAGCTATACAGAAGATCCACAAGCAACACGCCACCAAGGGGACCTGGCCTTTGGGGGATAAGACCACCACTTATGCTGTCGTCACAGGGGTGGGGGTTGGCAGCAGTCTATACATTGCTGGGGGTCGGCTCTATTGGAGTAGGCAATGTTTGGGGGGGTTCTATCCCCATTCCCCAGAAAACATGTTTTTGGCATGGCCCGGGAGCCTATAAAAGCCTGCTGCTCCAGGTAATCGGGGGGGCGGGGTATACTATTTCAAGTGGGCACAGGGGAGCCAAAGGGTAAGGGCTCTTGCCCCAGAGGCTTAGGAAACCAACTAGTAAAGATTTGGCAAGCCAACCTTGTGGTGCTGTGCAGTAGGCACAACCCCTGTATTTTAGGGCTAAACGAGTATAATTTTATTTATGGCCTGAGGTTTTGTTTACCGGTAACTGCAGTACATTTAACCCCCTGTGCCGAAAAATAAACTGGCTGACGCAGATTAAAAACTAAAGCCTGTTCGAGTGCCATCCGATTACCAAAGACAGAGTTCCCAAGCTAAAAACCCCCAAAGACTATCCAAATGGGGGGCTGGACGAGTGTGAGTCATAAATAATAATAATAATTTTTAAAAAAATAATAAATAATAATAATATTAAAATAATCAACATGTTTTCTTTAGTTCTAATTTGGTCAGCTGGAGTTTTAATATACCCTAGACTGTAGTCACTGCAATCTTTATCGAGTATCTTTTTTCCTATTTTTCACGGGTAAAAAATTCAATTATACTGACCTGTATACAAAAAAAAAGCAATTCCTATGGCAAGGCTGTATTTACAGCTCAGGCTGCCCTAGGCACTGAGCTTAAAAACTCCCCAACTTAGGGGAAGTTCACACAACATATTTACAGGGCGCACTTCTGCACGCTGTAAACGTACTCGTTTGCCTTTTAAAATTAACCTTTCCACTCCATACATATCACAAGGCCTGTTTTTTAAACGGGACAAATGTTTTTCTTAAATGAACCATTTATGTTTACTACATAAAGCACTGCGAAACAAGAAAAAATGATTTGTGAGCCAGAATGTGAAAAAAAACCCCGCAAACATGCCAGTTTTCTTTCTTTAAATGGGGGTATTGTTGTTTAAAATTTTCCCTGTGTGGGGAAAAATTACCCGTTACCTTTTTCTTTGCAGGTCGGGTACAATTTTTGGCAATACCAAAGTTTGGTGTTTTTTGCTAATTTTTTCTAGTTTAATTTTTTTTTTTAATTTCTTTATGGGGCATGGGTACCAGTAGGGGGAACAGTCGCATCCTGCACGAGCCCTCCCGGGACTACTCAATATTGAAAAAGGGGACTTCAAAAAGGGCAGAAACGAGCCAAGAAGACTACAGCAGCTGCCGGAGCTCCTCCTGAGACACCAGGCATACCGATATCCAATTTTTTCACTCCTTTGCAGGGGTTAGAGGAAGAGAGGCCCCGGTCTTCCCACGCGTGGGAGAGCTCGGCGCCATCTTACAAACCCCCCTGTGAAAAAGGGGGCTCCTTCAGTGGGAGTCGGGGCCTCCTTTTTCGGAAAAAACCTCCGACGGAGCTACCCCGGGCCGCAAACCTACCACCCAAGCACACAAAGCCCGAGGGAAGGCGCGGATCTCACGGGGCAACCCAGAGGCCCCCAAAAATTGCCCCCAGCACCCCCACTCCGGGGGCCACCGGACAAAAACCACCTGTCCTCCGGGCATTGCCGCTAAAGGAAAGGGGAAGACAGGCAAACACAGGACAGGTCAGTGCAGGGGAGACGGGACCTCGACCCTCCCGGGTTTTCCCCGGGGCTTCTGACTTTGAGCCACGGCTTGCGCTGCTCCGAGGCCAAAACTACCCCCCCGGCCCCCATCACCTGACAGGGCCTCACACAGGGGACAGCCGTACAGCGTCCACCCTTAATCATTCCGTTAATTGGGCACCAGAGAGTTTACAGTCTCCAGTGGCTGCGGACATCACCCACCGACCGCCCTCTGGACTGCCGGCCATTTTGCAATGGGTTTTCTGTAGGCCGCTCTAGCACTGACAACAGCCTCTCCACCCCCAAATATAAAGTCCACCCAGACCCAGGCACGGGGTCGACAGGGGATCTGGTGGGAATCCTGAAAGCAAACAACAACCCCCTATCTCTGGGAGAGCTGGAACGCGGGCCGGAGATGGCTCTGTGGGTCAATACCCTCAAATGGATCAAAAGCTCTGCGCCATATCTGTAAAAACTCACACCGTTTTTAAACTATCCCCCGCTGTGGGGATCTCGTCGGTCCCGGTTTGGGGGGGGGTCCCGATGTTCTTTTTTGGGGGGTGGGGGGCTCGGCACGGGTCGGCGACCCCCACTCCGGGGACCTGATCTGACCGTGGTGGGCCCCCCTGCCTCCCTGACCTCATTGGGGTCTCCTAGCCGGTTGCAGACAAGGGTGAGGGCCTCGGCGCCGAACCATGTTTCGTGGGCCTCTAGTCCGGACACTTCAACCTGGGGCGGTAGCGCTCCACATACAGTGGACAATGGAGACATCCCTTCTTTCATACCAAGGTCACCAGCCGAACTACCTGCTAGTACTCAATCAGCTAGCCTAACCCACCGAGACGCTTACTGGGCGGGGGCTCACCCGGAACTACGGGCTCTCCTCTCCCTCCTACCCTCTAAGCTGGATATGCAGCTCATGGCCAAAGACTTGCAGCAGATGTGGAAACGGGACTTACGACCAGTTCAGACAGATGTGAAAAATTTTCAGAGTAGAGTGCAGCAACTGGAGAAAGCCCAGGAATCAACAAAGACTCTTACCACTAGTCTCCAGACCACAATCTCGGAGCACAACTCCCACCATTTGCAGCTTTCTTCACAACTCAATAAGAGGTCTCCCGGAGACAGTTAAAACCGGGGACCTACTCTCCACACTTACAAAAATTTTCAACACCATTCTTGGTAGACCGGAAGGGACATTTATCGAATTTTATCGGGCACACAGAGCCTTGCGCCCTCAGTGCATGGATGTGACACGCCCAAGGGATGTCATATGTCGGGTGCACCATTATAATCTTAAAGAGGAGATAATGCGAAAAGCCCGTATGATGCAGCAAATCGACCATGAGGGACACAAACTAGGCGTCTTTCCAGACCTTTCGAGATGCACCCTTCGCATGCGGGCAGCGCTCAAACCACTGCTGTCCATTCTGCAAACCAGAAATATTCCTTACAGATGGGGGTTCCCTTTCTCTCTACAAGTAAAGCATTAGGATAAGTTTCTCATTTTGCGGTCACCGGAGGACTTACCGACCTTTATCACTACGTTGGATCTGCCAGACTGGATTTTAGCTACCTCTTCAGACGCTTCAAGATTGCAACTCTCTACTCAAGAAGTTTGCTCTCCCAGGTTCCCACCATCTACCCCTAAGTCCCAGAGAGTGCGTCGCAGACACGGGAGCCCAGACAGCCAGGCTTCCAGAAAAGGACCAAATCGCTGACTCCTCAGGGACAACCGTTTGAAACTGGGTATAGTATAGCCCTTGAACCCTTTCTTCGTCGTTAGTCAGTCTGGACTTTTGACCTTTCAGGCTAGTCTTCATGGAGGTTCTCAATTTCAGACAGACCAATGTGAACCCATTGGACTCTTGATATGATACCTATTGTTTCTGCCTTAAGAGTACTAAATTTGTTGAAAGTGCCTTTGTTGTACTGGCCACTGTCTGGTTCGGATCAAAGCTTTCCCTCCCCTATCCTCCCCATACTCCCCCTATTTTTCCCTCCCCTCCCCCCTTCTTCCCTTTCCACCTCCCTTTTCCTATACCGCCCTCTTTCTGATCCGACTCAGACAGGGTCATCTATCTGAGATAGCAAAACGTCCCGGAGGGAGAGTGCAATGGTGCATTTTATTGTCCCTTCTTTCCTGGTACTCGCATCTCTCCTGTAGTTTTTAGGCCTTTTGTGATTGTCAAATGGCCCCCGCAGCTATATGCCTGCAAAGATTAGATGTTTGGCCTCTCGCTGTTAGGCCTCTGTTCCTTTTGCATTGTTCCTCGTTTATAGCTCCAAATTGGTTCCTCGGACAGGCTCAAAGGGTATTGCGCTTCTTCATCTGGGGGGATTTGAATTCTGTATCTGTATTCACATTGCCTAATGGATAAGATTCGAGTGACTTCCCTTAATGTTAAGGGATTTAATTCCCCCAAAAAACGCTCACAAATTCTGTTCCACCTGCATAAGCAGAAATCCCAGTCTGCCTCCAAGAAACCCATCTACTATCCTCCCACATACAATCTTACCGAAATCGGTACTACCCTGCCTGGTTCCATAGCAGTAGCTCATCGACAAAGGTAAAAGGGGTTGCCGTCTTTTTTCATAGGTCTATGCCAATCTAATTGTTTGACTCATATAGAGATGAGGTAGCTAGGTCCCTGTTTGTCAAATTCACCCTCCAGGGTCAAGTATATACTATATCTAATATTTATGCCCCTAATACGGGACAAATCTCGTTTCTCACCAAAACATTAGATAACCTCACTTGTTTTGCCCAAGGACAGGTTATTCTCTGCGGAGACCTAAACCTGGCTTTCAATCCTCTAATGGACACATCTACGGGTCACTCAGCCGTGCCCTTTCATACGCTTAACCCCTAAAGGACCGGGTTTTTTTTTGTGACACGTTCGTTTTTCCCTCCTCGCCTTCTGAAAGCCATAACTTTATTATTTTTCCACCTACATAGACACGAGGGCTTTTATTTTGCGGGACAAGATGTACTTTCTAATGGCGTTATTCACTATACTATAGAATATAGTGGGAAACCGCAAAAAAATTCCAAGTGGGACAAATTGTGAAAAAAAAACGTATTTTCGCCATGTTTCTGGGTGATTTGCTTTTACGGCGTTCAATCTTCGGTAAATATAATGTGTTATCAGTATTCTACAGGTTGTTACACATCCGGCAATACCAAACATGTAGGGTTTTGGTTATGTTTTGGTACCGTAAAAAAATTCCAAACATTTTTCTATTTTTGACATTTGCGCCGCGGCGCCAGTTTGTGAGACCAATAACTTTTTTGTACTAACACCTACGGACGTCAGTGAGGGTGCATTTATTGCGGGCAGAAGTGTACTTTTTATCGCTAGTAGTTTGGAATGCATGCGACTTTTTTGATAATTTTTATTCCATTTTTTGAGTGACGTAAAATGACCAAAAAACTGAATTTTGGCGTTTGGAATTTTTTTTCTTCTACGGTGTTCAGCGTACGGGATAAATTATGTTATATTTTTATAGATCAGACTTTTTCGGATGCGGCAATACCAAATATGTGTAACTTTCTTATTATTTTAATGATTTTATTTGTAAAATGGGGAAAGAGGGGTGATTTGAACTTTTAATACTTTTTTTTTTTGTACTTTAAAACTTAATTTTTTTTTTTTTTTACTGTAACATTTAGTCCCCTATGGTGCTTGACCACTAGGGGGCGTGATTGTTAATACAACCTAATGCATTGCATAGGCAATGCATTAGGGTGTACAAAGATGGCGGTTTCCCCACTTCCTGTCTGCGGACGGAAGTGAGGCAAACCGGCCAGGTAAGTGGACGGGAGCCTTCACAAGGCTCCACCACCCATGCCCGGTCGGTGCACGGCACCGATCGGCGTTCATTGAGACGCCACGGCCATCTTTGCCGCGGTGTCTGATGGGTAAAACAGCGCCAGCGGGCGGAGCCACCCGCCGGCGCTGTTACTGCCGGGTGTTAGCTGCGATTAACCCGGCGCCTGTGCAAAGCCCCTTAGCGGCCCTGGGACGTACTCATACGCCCAGGGTCGTGAAGGGGTTAACAAAACAAAGAAGTTATTCGATGACATGCAGCTGGTCGATGTCTGGAGGATTTTACACTCCAAAGATCACGACTATACCTTTTACTCCCCTCCACATAAATCTTACTCCAGGATTGATTACTTCTTCCCACCGCAGTCACTTCTACACTATGTAGTCTTGGCTTCAATAGGGAGCATAATTCACTCTGACCATGCACCAGTTCACTGTGACCCCGCTCTCCCGAACTAAAAACACTCGAAGTTTGAATGGAGACTAAATGAGTCCTTATTATCTGATTCTTTATGCCTCTCTGAACTAAAAAAAGATGATTGAGGACTTTTCTCTGGTGCATGTCTCAGATACTACTTCTTTACAAACCCAGTGGGAGGCGCTGAAATGTGTTCTAAAGGGAATCCTCAAAGCATGGAGCCCGGCTTAAGAAAGCTGCTTCTTTTAAGCTTCAGTCCCTCTTGACGCAGCTTGATTCACAGGAGCGGATCCATAAGTCAATGGGCCTAGAGTCAGATCTACGAGCTCTCAATTGCACGAGACATGAGATTCTCCAATTAATGGAGAACAAGCACAAGAGATATCGGCAATTATGCTCTAGTTCTTTTTACACCTGGAGCAACAAACCAGGTAGATTCTTGGCCTGGGCGCTTAGAGACAAAAGAGCATCTCTATTTGTCCCTTTTATTAAAGGCCCTGGGCGGCGGATAGCACACTTAACGGAGGAGATCCTGGAGATTTTCCGTAACTATTACTCCTCACTATATAATCTACCGGCCCAACGAACCGACCTCACCAATCTACAATCCTATCTAGCAAAGACGGCCCTTCCATGTCTCTCTGCCGAGTCTCTCGCCTCCCTGGAGGAACCTTTTACCATACAGGAGATACAAGAGGCCATATCATCGCTGGCGTCTGGTAAAAGCCCGGGACCAGATGGCTATACCGCTATGTTCTATAAGACTTTAAAAGAGGAGGTAACACAACCCCTCCTTGCAGCTTTTGATGCTGCTTCTCTAAACTCCCCATTCGACCCTGCATTTCTGAGGGCTCACATTGTTATAATTACTAAAGAGGGCAAAGATCCCTCACAATGCCAAAACTATTGCCCTACATCTCTAATAAACACGGACGCTAAAATATATGCGAAAATTCTCGCTACTCGACTCAACCCCCTACTTGGATCTCTTATTCATTTGGATCAGGTGGGGCTTCACTCCCTCCAGGGAGGCGAGAGACAACACCTTAAAAACCTTTTCCTTGCTCCAACATGTCCATTCATGTAAGATACCGTGCCTTTTCCTGTCACTAGATGCTGAAAAGGCGTTCGACAGGGTGGCCTGGCCCTTCTTACGGGGAGTCTTGGAATCCTTGGGCTTTGGCCGGGTGATGTGTAAGAGGATAATGGCCTTATACTCGTCACCGCAAGTTCAACTACAGATAAATGGATCTCTTTCGGAACCCCTGACTACCGGTAATGGCACCAGGCAGGGATGCCCACTTTCGCCTATCCTATACATTTTGGTAATGGAACACTTGGTGCAGGCTATACGTCATGATCCTCACATTCAAGGGATCCGGGCGGGTGGTCTCCATCTCAAGTGTTCAGCATATGCGGACGACCTACTGCTATACCTTACTGACCCTAATAATTCCCTCTTGGTGACAATGCGGGTCATGGAGGAATACAGTGTGTTTAGCAACCACAAAATAAATTTGACTAAGAGCTCAGTCTTGCCTTTAACATCTCTCCGGGCCTCCTAACGCAACTCAAGTCCTCGTTTCCGTTTTCTTCGGAAAGGTGGTCTTTCAGGTATTTAGGAGTTCAAGTCCCTTCTGCTCCAGACAAGATCTTTGATCTAAATTTTGCCCCACTGCTTTCTAAGATAAAACAAGATCTCTTGAAATGGGACAGGAGGGACTTTTCATGGATTGGCCGAGTTAACATTCTTAAAATGAATGTACTACCAATACTCCTGTACCTCTTCCAGGCAATCCCCATACTGCTGCCGCAGTCCTTTTTTGAGTACTTGAGGAGGGTTACCTCCCGATTCGTTTGGGCACAAGGCCATCCGAGAATAGCGGAGACTACCCTGTCACGCTCGAAACTGAAGGGAGGTTTAGCACTCCCAGACTTCCGCACCTATTTTCTTGCAGCCGTTGCGGTGCGAACGCTGGATGCCTTCAATACAACAAGCCCCAAGCTTTGGGCCTTGCTCGAGTCCCATCTATAAAAAGGCCCCTGTCGCGGCTTTACCCTGGCTTCCACCTTCGATGCTATCGAAGAGAACACTTTAGCGCATTCCCCTGGTTGCATGCATTTCAGTCCTGGTCCACAGGACTTCTGCTTCGAGGATGAGGCTCTACTCTCTAGGAGGCCCTTGTACCCCGATACTGGGTAACCCAGCAGTCCCTGAATCCCTGGCATCGGAAATTGCTAACTGGCTAGGAGCATATACCCCCCTCTTGACCATAGACCGATTCACGTCCTCCTCACCTTTGAAGGAGTATGGAGAATTGCTGGAGGAGACGGGCCGTACAAATTTCCCAAGGCTGCACTATTATCAGCTTCGCAGCTTATACTCAGAATGGAAACAATCCATAGGTGTCCATAGAGCCCCCACTGAATTCGAGACATGGTGCTTGGGTAAACACCCATGGTGCCCTTTCTGGATTGTACAACTTACTAACTGATATTCAGGTGGAGGACAAACTACCATTTCAGCGAAGCTGGGAACGAGAACTAAACGTGACTCTTTCTGAGGAGGACTGGGGCAAAGCATACTGCTTGATACATAAGTCCTCGGTCTCCTATAAGGAATTAAACTATAAGATCATCACCGAGGACCGAGTCCCAGCTTTGCTGAACGCAATATTCCCGAGTTCCCCTAGTGTCTGTTGGAGATGCAAGGCAGGGAGAGGCACTATGACCCATGTATGGTGGGGTTGCCCAGTGCTGCAGCCTTTTTGGATCAAAGTATTGGACATTGTCCATAAAATAACGGAAATATAGCTGCAGAATGATCCCGCTGCTATCCTTTTATTTCAGCTTCCACTCCCAGTCTCTACCCTGAAAGCCAATTTGCTCACATTTCTGCTTCTAGCAGCGAAAAGTGTTATACCTCGATTATGGCTATCGACATCGAGCCCATCTATTACTACCTGGTTTAAGGAGATACAGGCACTTCAAAGATTGGAGGCGTTCAGAACAGACTCTCCCTTGGAGCATAGTAAATATTTGGCTATGTGGGATGACTGGATCTCCTTTTGTGGAACAAGTCTTTATAACTCATACCTATGATGAAAGTTCCATTGGTTTATAAGAGTTTTCTTTGTATCTGGGTAGGTATACTTTTAAACTGACAGAATTGCCTTTTGCCTTCGCAATGTCACTGAGCCGTCCGACAATTTTTGGTTCATGTACCGTTCTGGTTGGTTTTCTAGTTTTTAGTGACTGCAACAATCTCTCTAAGTCAAAATTTGTGTTGTTGATATCATAGCATAAATGAGGCGTGATTATCATACCATGTTCATGTACACTGACCACTCCTGTCTAGGGAAGACGTATGTGAAGACCTTTTAATGGCCTATATACTACTTACCATGCGCTCATCGTCTCCCTTGGTCTTAGGAGTCTCAGTTTTCCTACATATTGCAGCACATTTATGTACTGCACTATCCCCATCAGTTAATAACGTGTTTTTAAGTCTCGTTTTATTGCTAAAATTATAAATGGTTCAATTAATGCAACATGGAATGCTCCCTGATTTCTCTTTCCCGATTCCCGCCCCCCCCTCAATCCATCCCTTCTTTAAATTCCATGTCTGTGTTATGCTTGATTCTGTACACCTTGACTATCCTTCAATAAAACTTTAGAATTTGAAAAAAAATTTGCTTTATAGTGCGATTTTATGAGATTTTTTGTTTTTCCATCTACAGACCTGAGTGAGGGCTATGTACAAAGTGTGGTACGTTTTCTGGACTGCAAAAATGTAACTATTATTTACATGGGCTTTTCAATGCATAAAACGGATCAAGAATTAACATGTCAACTCTTTGAACACATCCGTTTTACACAACACAAAAAAATATGTAAAACATGTATTGTATGAACGCCGCTACGTTTTTTACATTGAAATCAATGTAACAACAGTGGAACATTGTTAAATAAGTTTCGGGGTCCATTTTTCAGTACGTAAAACGTACACAAAAACCATCTTTAACAAACTCTGTGTGAACCATGCCCTCACAGTACAATATCATAGTGCTGCCGGCAAATACGGTAATTCATAGCTTTCATTGAGCGCTATAATTACCTTCTGTTTTCTCCAATGCATACTGTGCACCAGGAGAAAAGAATGACATGTGAAAGTCTATGGGAGCCGGCACACAGCGCTTTAGAAGTACACACTGGCCAGCCAGGGATGTGGAGTCGGAGTCGTGGAGTCGGTGCCTATTTTGCAGGAGTCGGAGTCGTCATAAAAGGGAACGACTGACTCCCAAAATATATAAGTTGGTACAGTTAGTTCGATGCAGTGCAAAGAGCAAGAGGAATTGGGTCTGGCCAGTGCTACTGCTCCCATATCTTCAGCCTTATCACATGAGCAGTGTAATTGATGACATGGAGCAGGCAAAGTGCTGCCACAGGGGAAAAGATTCCGCTCCCACAACAAACAGGTTTCAGCAAAATTTTTCACCTGCTTTCAAAGAAGTAGAAGAGTTCAACCATTCATCAAAACTGACTGTGGCTGAGGCAATACCCTGACATTGTTAGAGATGTTGCCCCTGTGGTCACCGCTTTGCCCCCACCCCACGTTAGTATAGAGAGGGCCGTTCCCCTAGCCTGGAAATAATTTAGATCAGATGTGAGGTCATGTATGCAGGATCTGATGGAGGCAATACTATTTCTCAGAGCAAATTCAGAGACTCCACAAATGTTCCTGCAGTGTTTTTCATATTTACAATTTTTTTAAAATGTTTTACACTGACAAGCAAAATGGTAACAATGTTTTGAACTTGTGACTTTCAGGCTCCATATCTCTCCATCCACTACAGCTTTGTACATGAGGCTTATGTAATTTATATACAGTCATCTTACCTATCTTACAGTCATCTTACATAAATTTGACTTGCAAGTATTTAGCATCTACTTAGTTCTGCAGATTATTTCCTGTAACTTGAACTGTTTTGCTCCTAAAATCAAAATGTTAATTTTTATTATTTTGTAAGTATTTGGGAAATCCACCTTTGGTTTTCAGCACTGCCTGAATCCTTCTGGGATCTGGTTCAGAATCAAGAATGTCTTGACCAAAATCTGATCCCAGGTCTCTTCTACACATTCCCAATGTTGGTGCAGACTGGACTTGGATACAAATACAGCTTTTTCTTCAACTCTACCCACAAGTGTTCAAAAGATCAAAACATTGTTACCATTTTATTTGTCAGTGTATGTTCTACCTAAATAGCTTTATTATTGTATCATACGGTGATAAACAGCCTGTTGTTACCACTTTACTACAGTAAACACTTAAACATGCGCCATGTATGAGGGAGTCAGGAGTCGGAGTCAGGAGGTTTGGGAAATTGAGGAGTCGGAGTCGGGACTTTGGCTTGCCGACTCCACAGCCCTGTGGCCAGCACGTACTTCTAAAACATCCGACTTACAGCAGCGCGCACAGTATGAGCTGCAAGACAACGTATGAATTTACCTTGACACACGATTGGCTGAGATACAAAGGACCAACAGGTAGTATAACACTGGATAGGATAAGATACCCCGGGTTAATGGGTAGTATAACATTTGACGGTCTTCCTAACACCCCACATATCTCTCCCCCTCCCTTCCATACCCCAACACTCACACACATTTGTAAACAAGAATACACAAACAGACAAGTACTGGACACTAACTTGCACTCATAACTACATCTGTCAGGCTGGGGAGGGGGGGGGGGCTCAGGACACAGAGAAGCTGCTCCTAGGATCCTGCGGATAACATCAGGAGGCAGAGGAGGGGGCACAGCGCGGACTGTGAGGAGCTTCCTGCTCTGACCATCTTATGCCAAGCTCCTGCACACCACTGTTTTGTTAGTTCCCCCCCGCGTGCTCCCTGGCCGACAGAGACAGCTCGTCAGCGGGCCCTACAAGAGCAGGATTGAGGAGCAGCCGCAGCCTCCACGTTGTGTCTCCCCCCCCCCCCTCCCCCTACAGAAAATACTTCATTTTAGACATGAAGTTCAGACTGGAGGCAGCAGAGAGGAGTGAAAAAATAAAGAAATACACAAGCAGTCATTATTGCTGGCGGCTGGTGGCGCCCCCTGCAGGCTGCGGCCCTAGGCACCGGACCATGAATGCCTAGTTATAAATACGGCCCTGCCTAGTGGAATCTATGCCACATTGAAATGCTGTGGTTCTGAGGGTCATAGGAGATTGTCCAACACATCACTAGATAGGGGTCAAACAAAAGTGCTTCTCATATTCCCACTTAAGGTATGTAGACATGGCTGATTTGGACACCGAATTTTTAGTGTCCAAATCGGCATTGGAACCTCGTCTGAAAAGCATCTCAATGTACTACTTTTCAGATGAGGTTTCAACCAGGTTTTCAACAAGGTTTTCCAAAACGGTTTTCTTTCTGAAACACCCATACAAAGCTCTTTATTGATTCCTATGGGGATTTTTCAGCGTCCAAAGATATATTCATTATCTTGCGCCTTTGTGTGTGACAGTTAGGCTAGGTCAAAAAAGCGTTGTTTCTTTGTTGGAAATCCCACGCTTGAAAGAGCACAATTCCTACAAGGAAATTATGCAAAATTATCCAAGGCATATTTTTTGTCTCCTATATTTTAGTGTTGTTGGCACATAAAACACCTCAAAGAATTATGGCGCTTACAGTATGCCTTAAAATGCTCAATTAAATTCAGCATCTTCTGAACAACGACACGGATTTTACAAAGCAATCAATGGCAGTCGTTTTAGATGCTTTTTTGCAGGACAGATTATGCTCCTAATCCATCAAAAAAAAAAAGCATCAAAAAGCACTGTGTGGATGTACCCTTACAGAAAGATGCAGTTAGCATCACTTTCATGCTACTTTTCCACTATGTATGCAAAACATAGACTTTACAATAAGTAGCACTGATACCAACACTTTCATACAATCTTATGAGAGACCTGCTACTGCATGTGTTTGCAAAGCATAGCCAGTGAACATCTTTAATGAACACTCTTACCAGCTGAAATACAAGTCGATCTTTCTCCCTTTCACAAGTCTGAAAAATTACTCTTTCAGTGGGAGCGATGTAGTCCACTGTCTGGAGAACTTCTGCAGAAAATAAAGTACAATGGTTGATTTGAATAAAATTTACAATGTAAATTCCTGATATTTGTCAATTTTCAGACATAAAAAAATAATAAAAAGCATTTAAGATTGATTGTTTTGGACGGTTTGTTAATAAAATCGAAAAGCCACCTTACCATTTACAACTCGCTTACACTGCAACATCTTTATATCAACCAATTCCTAAAAGAAAACAGAATAAAGTAAAGTATACACACTATTATATTATAAATACTTTTAATTTCAAAAACATATTTCCATAGGGCTATAATATAAACGTGGACAAAAGCCAGGGATTATTGCTGAAGGATCCGGCCATCTCACTGTGGTCCTCTGTACACCAAATTAGATGGTGCTCCACTACTCAAAAATATTTGGGGGTTCTGCTTCCCAGAAACCTTGCTTGCATTTATGACACTAACATACAGAAATATATTGCCTCTGTACAGCAAACTCTAGAAACATGGTAACACCTCCCGCTTACTTTCACAGGGCGAGCAAACCTCCTTAAAAATATATATGGGCAGAGAGAATGGCGCTTATCCCACTCCATATACTTCAAACAAAATTTTTGGGTGGAATAAGATTTCCCAATATCAAACATGATAACATAGTGGCACTGGGCCAATATGTCACGGATTGGTCACAGAACACATCAGTAGTTACAAACAGTGTTTTGGATGGTTTGTTCTTGGCAGGTACCTCTCATCTGAACTTCTTGTACTTGCCATAAGAATTGGTGCCTCTGGACATTCGTAATAATGTATTAAAGCATCTTTTCATTAAAAGAAATAAGCACAGGACAGACCTTTTTGCAGTTGACGTCAGCAAAATACTTTATGCTTCTCTGGATAGCAGACGTCTGGGCATCCCTTACTGAACGAGCAAGATACCAGTGGCTACAAGTGGAGATACACAGACCTAAGGGCTTGTTTACACGGAGTTTTAACTCCGTGTTACAAGCGCTTTTTAGATCCGTCTTGGGGACCGACAGGACGGACCCAGAGAGGGATCTAAACAATTAGCAGTGAGTTTATCACTGCGGGCTATGAGGAACACGCAGAGTCGTTCACATGAGAGATCGCAGCTGCGTGTTCCCCGGCTCCGTCTTTGAAAGAAATGACATGCAATTCTTTCAAAGACTGAGCCGACAGGCAGGAGGGGAACATGCAGTGGCGATCTCTCATGTGAACACCGCTGCATGTTCCTCATAGCCCGCAGAGATAATCTCACTGTTAATTGTTTAGATCAGTCTCTGGGTCCGTCCTGTCGGTCCCCGAGACGGATCTAAAAGGCGCTTCAAACTCCGTGTGAACAAGCCCTTACTCACCTCCCAAAACAAAAAACAAAGCCTTGTACAACAGAGTCGCCCATAGTGGCAGCGGGGTTAGGTATGTGGAACAAACTAATTGGACAGAACTCTTTCTTCCCAATTAGGATACCTGATTACGCTGTTGTCTGTTCTACAATATGCCCTATCAGACACAGACCTAAAGCTTTGGGTGATTGAAAAGCCTATTCCAGGTGAGGTATCTGCTTGCAGGTTCTTCAGAACTTCCTTATGAGAATATTGTATGTCAGTTTGAGCTTCTTTACAGGTTTTTTTTTTTTTCAAGTATCTCAGAGTTAGACATTTTATATCTCATCTTTATCTGGTGAATGCCTAGCCTGGCTCTGTTTTTGAGAAATTCTATAGTGACCATTCCAAGACCTAGAAATGCCATTTTCTCGGATATCAGTCACTTGTTTATAAACCATGACCTCTTATGTTAACAAGTGGTTTCTCAGACCAAAAATGGTATTTTGTGTTCACTCTCATCCATAAAGCATTAGTGTGCTAATCACTTGGAATCCTCACAAAAACATTTGTATCAATGTTACCTCACTCTTTTCTACCATGTGAAAATGTATGCTACTTCTACAGATGCTTTACACCTCCAACAGACCTCAGTGGGCATCCACCTTCATACCTGGTGGGAATGTGATTTAATCCAACCATACTGGTCGTCTGTTTTTGTTCTCATAAAAAAAAAAAAAGTTCCTGGGTAGCCCATTTCCATTATCACCAGCATTAGCTTTCCTTCCCCTACATATTTTAACCATCTTTAGGTCCCAAATGGAAACTGGAAAAGTCGCAATTTTTTTAGTTTGTACCTCCTTGAGTTTCAACAGGCGTAATTTTATTTTTTCAATGACGCAGCTGTATAGGGCCTTGTTTTATGCAGGAGAGATTGTACTTTTTGGGGGAATAGTTCAAATTTACTTATAAATTATTGCAGAATTTGTTTTCAATTTTTTTTGTTTTTTTCATTATTTTCTTACATCATTTACATTTCACACTTAAAGGAGGTTGTCTCACTGCATTGATTCATCTTACCTCAGTCCTGTTTTTTCAGTTTTATTTGTTAATTCAGTGTTTACCGGCTTTACTGGCCTGCAGTGAAGAGCTGCTGAGGACACCAGGTCTGTAGCTATAGCAACCAGCACTGGTAGCCTATCAGGAGAGATTGAACAGGTCTGTAGTGACTCAATAAAGTCCTGGTAGGTTGTTACAGGTGTCTGAAGCCCTCCTGACTGCAGTGCACGCAACAGCTGCTGGAGAGTTTTTGGAGGAGATCCATAGGGTGAACTTGATGATGAGGTGGTCCCACAGACGCTTAATTTGGTTCATGTCTGGTGAGTTCGGTAACTGGGATAGTTCTTAAGTGAAAATGTAGACAAGATTGGTATCGTTGCATGTCTAACAATTTGGGGTATAAAATGGTCATGTTATTTAACCCACACGATGAGTCCTTTTTAAAAAAAAAAATAAATAAAAACAATGCCTGAATTGCATTTTTTTCATATTGAATGGATAGAAAACTGGTAATCTTATTGATAAACTAATAGCGGGCATTTCAGTTGGTTCGTCTGTATTAGCATATATGAATGTGATAATACAAAACAGTTATCCCTTCATGAGATTTAAAAAAGTTTTAAAAAAGTGTAGAAAAAAATAAAATGTTTAATAAAAAAAATAATATTGTGCACACATTACACACACACAAAAAAACCTACATGTTAGGTATCCGTACGACCGTAATAACCTGTAGAATTGATCTAACATGTTATTAAAGGGGTTGTCTCGCTAAAAGGATTGCTTTTTATGTTAAAGATCTTGCAAAAACAAGTCACTTTGCAATATATGTCCATTAACAGTGTCCTACCTATTTCCAGATATCCCCTCTTGTATGGGCTGCATCAGTTCCTCAGGTCGCTATAGCTACAGACCTGTTCAATTTTTCATGATAGGTTGCCAGTAGTGATGAGGGATTGTGTCAACTATCGTTATCGGATCGATAGTCGATACTGGCAATTATCATGCCGATATCCGATAATCGCCGACGACCATTAAAGTCTATGGGAGAGGAACAACAGGGGTGGAGAAGCTGGATTTAACATCCACAACAGTAAACTGGATGTGTGCTACATCCTAGGCAAGACAATTAGGCAACAAGAGTCAAAGAAAAAAAGTCACATACTATTCACTATCCCTGTCCTGTACCACAGCATGACCCTTAAACCTGCATGACCCACAAATTAAAAAGTGCCAGAAGGTAGTGTTATTTGAACCATCATTTTAGTTGAACTGGACATTAACTATCCCTGTCCTGGAACGCAGCATGACCCTCAAACCTGAATGACGCACAGATTAAAAAGTGTCGGAAGGCTGGGACACGATTACTGACGACATTGTTTGTTTGGTATATGTTCTGGTTATTTACCAAGAATATGACTTGGAGAGCGTTAAAATACGCGATATATACTGTTGAGTTGTTGCATCTACACATGGATAGAGTGAGTTGTTGTTATTGTCTTGATCTGATTTATGGTATCTTCTGTAACATGCTCTTATGTAATACTTTATTCTATATTCAAACTTTGGTATATGTTGATTTCTAGATATTTTATTGCCTCTCTTTTTGTAAACCTTATGTTCTCAATAAAGCTTGTTAATAAGTAAAAAGAGCCTGAAGAAAGTAGTCTTTGAACCACCATTTTAGTTGAACTGGACATTGACTATCCCTGTCCTATACCGCAGCATGACCCGAAAACCTGCATGACCCACAGATTACCAAGTGACGGAAGGCAGTATTTCGCATGTGACTAGACATCTTTAGATTCTTCCCTCTACATATGCGAATGCATGAGTTGAAATGGAGGGATCATTTGGCGAAAAAAGGCCACACCGGTCTTGGGCTTCCAACCACTGTCACACCCTCTGTCTCCGCCTCCTCCGCCACTTCCAAGACCCTCAGTGGCAGTGGCTGTCCATGTCCCTCAGTGGCATGAGCAAGGATCAGCCTCCGCTTCAGCCTCCACCGTCGCCCGAGTACCACCAGAGACACAGCCTACCCCTTCTCCTTCCACCAGTTTGACCTGCACGCCGTACAGCGGACAGTCTAGCAGCCAGCCTTCAGTGTACCAGGTGTGGGAGCAGAAGAAACACTTTAACCCAAACCATCCCAAAGCCAAAAGCCTGAATGTCGGCATTGCCAGGCTTTTGGCCTTGGAAATGTTGCCTTTCCACCTGGTGGACATAGATGGGTTCCGCCACATCATGACCCTTGCCTGCCCACAATACCAGATGCCGAGCAGGCATGTCTTTACCTGAAAAGCCGTCCCTGCCCTGGCCAGCCACGTGTCATCTGAAATCTCCAGCGCGTTGTCTGCATCTGTGTCCGGCAAAGTCCCTCTGACCACCGATACATGGACTAGTGAGCACCGCCGAGGCCGCTATATCTCTGTGACAGCTCACTGGGTGAGTTGGGTGGATGTCTCTGGTGGTGACAGTGGCTCTCGGCTGGGCGCATGCTCTTCAAAACCGCAGGAATGGTGCAGGGTTCTTTCACCCAAGGTTTACAGGTAGCATCACATGCCAAGAGAAACCAGGACGAGTTGAAATTAATGTGTCTTGGAGACTGTCAACACACAGGTCAAGAGCTGTGGATGGCTCTGCGCAATGAGACCAAGCGGTGGCTGGGTGACAAGAACCTTGCGACAACGAGCGAATTCTCCTTGCTGCCACTAAGATTGGAAGGCTGGATCACATCCCTTGTCTGGCAAACGTCATTAACCTCGTTGTCCAGAAATTTCTAAATCGCTACCCGGGTCTCGACTGCCTGCTGAGGAAGGCTCAAGGTCTGAGCTCACACTTCCGCAGTTCGCACCATGCTTCACCCTGGCTGGCTGCGTTACAGCATCATCGTGGCCTCCCTGTCAACCGTCTCATTGTTGACGTGGCAACACGCTGGAATTCCACCCTCCACATGCTCCAGCGATTGTGGCAGCAGTGTAATGCCGTTACGCACTATGAAGTGGCGCATGGCCTGACTTCCTTTTCCTGATATGCTACATCCTGGAGCTGCGGACTACAAGCAACAGGCACTGTAAAGGCGTTGCCGACCGCCCGGGATTTTTGCCTATTGACCGGCTCCCTTCTCCTCCTCTGATGGCATCAGCGATTGGGTGTCAGAGCAGAAAAATCATCCTCTTTGGCCTCTTGATCTTTTGAAATGCCTTCTGACCCCAACCGCATTTTGTCATCAAAGAGTTCTTCAGAAAATGGATTATCCACAGTGCCTCCCAGGTACCAAATGTTCAACCTGCTGCATCTGGTCCAATAATGACTGCAGCCTGATACCTGTATCCTCCGCAGATGGTGGAATGTGTTGTAATAGATCAGTTTGTTCACTCACTTCCTGAGTCCGTGCAATGCTGGGTTGGCCAAGGAGACCCCCAGAATGCTGACAACATTGTGAGCCTAGTAGAACGATATGTGGCTGTCGGACACTCCCTGGGCAGTCAAGGGAGTCTCAAGTCGCCCTACTGGGCGATCCAAAGTGAAAGCCAAAAAGAGGTGGCCCAATTCCTCCAGTCAGGGACCCATGAAGGACTAGCACCGGTGCCAAGCCCAATCCGTCATCTGCTGGAGGTGCAGGACATACAGCCACCCGTTGCCCTACAACCACTGAGTCCATGGACTGCTCCGTAGGGCGAGACTGCTTATTTTGCTTACCCCACCTGCAGTGCAGTTCCTCATCCTGGTGAGAGACCGCAGGCCTGCTGCGTGACTGTAAACAGAATCCTAGTAATGGGAAACGGGTGGAGATCATGTGTATTCATTGAGATACCAAGGCGTATCCCATAGCCCAAGTTACCCTGCATGCGGACTGTGGTATGTCCCACAAAGTGGGAGTTGTCAGGGGCTTATTTCATAATATAAAATTGTTGGTCGGGATTTCCCTCTGTTCTGAGACTTATGGGCTAAAGCCGGTGTGCTTGATAAACTAGAATGCAATAATGGTTCTGGGGATGGTAGAAGCGCATCTGTCTGTAGAATTTTCCTTTGTGTGTACTGCCTGGGGATGAGGAAGATTAAGGGCGACATGTCAGAAGAGTAGCGTATCCACGCCAGTTTTAGGCACATTAAATCAGTGTAAAGTGCGCCAGAAATTCCGATCCTCTCAAAAAATCTGGCGTCAGGTATTCCTTGCATAGAAAACTTAAAGCGCCTAAAAAGGCGCTTCGCGCAACTCGCTGCACGTAGCATATCATTGGTAGTATTTAATGCGCCTATCGAGGCGCATTGCGCGACAAAGGCGCATAACCGATAATTACTAGTCTATGTAAGGTGCTTCAGTAGGTGCATTGCGCGACGGGGGCGCACAGCACATCATATTTAGGCGCATTACAAAGTGTCGTGTCCGGCGTATAATGCGCCTAGTTTTGGTATACGACAGTTCATTTACATCAAGAATATGGTGTCAAAAGTGGTTTTGGTGCAAAATGGACCAAAAAACTGGCGTTGGCGTGTTGGGGCATGTCGCCCTAAGTATCCTCTGAGGTTATTGTCCCTGATCTGGAGGTCTCTCTGGGGTAACTTGGGACTACCCAGCTCCGGGATTTGACCTTAAAGGGCGCCCTTGATCACGTGACCGTATAAATTGGCGTCCCCAAGAGCCAGGGGCTGATAATGGCTTTCCTCACTTTGCAGTAAATAATGACTTGCTGTATTGGGGCCGTACCGATGTATGTATTAGATATGGCTCACTCATGTGTTGGGTGGTCACCTGGGGGCTAATAAAACTCAGGAAAGGGTGTTAAAAGATTTTCCTGGCCTGGTTGCTTTAGAGCAGTGTTTCTCAACTCCAGTCCTTAAGACCCACTAAGGCTATGTTCACACGGCTTATTTTCGGGGCATAATTACGCCCCGCAATTACACCGTGTGGACGGGGGCGGGAGCGGTGCGGCAACTCGCCGGCCCGAAGACATTCATTACCAGCGGATTACCGTAATGACTGGGACGTATTTCAGCCGTAATTCGCGCAGTATGGACTGAATTACATCCCATTTTAAGCCGTATGAACATAGCCTAACAGGTCAAGTTTTCAGGATTACCTCAGTATTGCACAGGTGATATAATTATGGTCAGTGCATTCTGTACAGGTGATATAATTATGGTCAGTGCATTCTGTGGGAGATCCTGAAAATATGACCTGTTGGTGGGTCTTGAGGACTGGAGTTGAGAAACGCTGCTTTAGAGAAATACGCGACTACTGTCAGTCTTGCCGAGTCTGCCAGTTAACCTCCCCGGTCACCAATTTTCATAGCCCACAACCTATAATACAAATCCCATTTCAATGGATAGCCACTGATTTGGTGCAGCCTCTGCGGAGGTCAGCCCGAGGTCACCAATACATATTGGTAGTGGTAGATTATGCCATCCGGTGCTCTAAGCCAGTGCCTTTAAGGAATACCTCAGCTAAATATATAGCCCGAGAGCTATTCCACATATTTTTACGACCAGGGCTACCAAAGGAAATTTTGACAGATCAGGGGACACTATTTATGTCCAAGGTTGTGCGGGAAGTTAAGAACCTCAGTATACCATCCCCAGACTGCCTAGTGGAAAGATTCAACCAAACCTTAAAGGCAATGTTGAAAAAGGTTATAGAGAAGGATGGGAGAGACCGGAACTGCCTATTACCGTACTTGTTGTTTTCTGCCAGTGAGGTTTTCCAGGCCTCTGCCGTACAGCAATTCAAAGGACGAAATCCCTGTAGAAACCCTAAAGGGTTTCTGGATGTGGCTAAGGAGACGTGGGAGAATGAAGCTACTCCATATAAAAGTGTAATTGAGCACATGGCCCAGATGCAGGAGATGATCACTAACGTTAAGCCCATTGTGAGGGAACATCTTCTAAAGGTGCAGGAGGGCCAGGATAGAATATACAATCGGTCAGCCAAGATTAGACAGTTCTAACCAGGGGACTTGGTGCTTATAATTGTTCCCACTGTGGAGAGCAAGTTCTTGGCTAAGGGGCAAGGACCATATGAAGTGGTTGAAAAGGTAGGCGAGGTGAACTACAAAATCCACCAGCCTGGTAAAAAAAAAAAAAAAAAAAAAAAAAAGCCCTTCCAAAGATATTGCATACATTTAATAAGACCTAGGAAGAATAGAGACCCCCCCTGAAACCTCTTGCATGGTGGCGCAGCAAGAGGCCAGTTTTGAAGAGGTCAAGATTGAAGAAGCTTTATTCCCGTCCCAGAAGCAAGTGTCTGGAGTTGCTGCAACAGAACAGAGATATGTTCTCAGGTCATTGAACATGAGATCCTCATGGAACTTCACATTCAAGTGAATATAAAACCCTACCGGGTTCCTGAAGCCCGTCGGCAGGTAATATCTAAAGGAGTAAAAAGAATGCCAAAACCATCTGGAGGGTGGCAGTTTTGCAATGACTACAGGAAGCTGAACGAAGCGTCCAAATTTGGCGCATACCCCATGCCCATGGTGGATGAGCTCATTGAGAGGCTAGGACCTGCCCAGTATATTACCACCCTGGACCTGATGAAGGGCTACTGGTAGATTCCCCTTTCCAAAGAGGCTAAAGAAAAGACAGCCTTCGCCACGTCTGATGTACGCAACCAATATGTCAGAATGCCTTTTGAGTTACAGGGAGCCCCTGTCACCTTCCAGAAGGCCATGGACAGAATTTTACGCCCCCACAAGAAATATGCAGTAACATACTTAGACAATATTGTCATTTTTCAGCAGGGACAGAGAGCCATCTGAGTTAACTCAAGGCAGTACTTGGGGCCTTAAGAAAAGCCGGTTTCACGGTGAACCCCAGGAGGTGTGCTATGGGCATGGAAGAGGCCAGGTATCTGGGCTACATAGTAGGTAAGGGTGAGATCAAGCCTCAGGTAAACAAGGTGGAGGCAACACAGAACTGGCCACAGCCATTAACCAAGAAAAAGGTTAGAGCCTTCCTGGGGATCATGGGATACTACAGGAGGATTGTCCCTAATTTTGCCATGATCGCAGGCCCCTTAACAGACCTTACCAAAGGTACAAAATCTATCATGGCTAAGTGGTCTCCTGAGAATGAAAGAGCATTCCAAGAGTTGAAACAAGCTCTGTGTAAGCAGCTGGTGGCTACATACATCAGCAAAGAGTTTATAATCCAGACAGATGCATCAGATGTGGGTCTGGACGCGGTCTTATCCCAGGAAATAAACAGTGAGGAGCACCCGGTCATGTTCCTTAGAAGGAAGCTATCGGCATGTGAGAGAAACTATGCCACAGTCGAAAAGGAGTGTGTCCCCATTAAGTGGGCTCTCGACTCCCTAAGATATTACCTACTGGGGGGAAAATTCAGGTTAACCCCTTCCTGACGGACGGTCATAATAATATGGCCCTAAATTTTTTTCCTCCTTGCCTTCTGAAAGCCATAACTTTTTTTATTTTTCCACCTACTTAGACACATGAGGGCTTTTATTTTGCAGGACAAGATGTACTTTCTAATGGTGTTATTCATATTACTATAGAATATATTGGGGAACGGCAAAAAAATTCTAAGTGGGGAGAAATGTGAAAAAAAAAAAAAAAACCTTACTTGCGCCATGTTTGCGGGAGTTTTTTTTTTTTTACAGGGTTTATTGTTAGGTAAAATGATGTGTTATCTGTATTCTAAAGGTTGATACGCATCTGTCTATACCAAACTTGCAGGTTTTCAGTTTTGTTTTTCTACCGTAAAAAAATTCCAAACATTTTCTATTTTTGAAATTTGCACCGAAGAGCCATTTTGTGCGATCAATAACTACGGACATCAATTTGCGGGCTGAAGCGTACTTTTTATTGCTAGTAGTTTGGAACGCATGCGACTCTTTTGATCACTTTTATTCCAATTTTTATGGAACGTTAAATGACCAAAAAAACGCAATTTTGCCGTTTGGAATTTTTTTTATTCTATACGGTGTTCAGCGGACGGGATAAATGAGGTTATAATTTTACAGATCGGACTTTTTCGGACGCGGCAATACCAAATATGTGCAACTTATTATTTTATCTTTTTTATTTGTAAAATGGTGAAAGGGGGTGATCTGAAGCTTTGATATTTTTTTTTTTTTTTTTTTTACACTTTAAAACTTTTTTTTTTTACTTTAAGGGCTTGTTCTCACGCCGTTTTCACTCTGTTTTAACTACGCTTTTTAGATCCGTCTCTGGGACCGACAGGACGGACCCAGAAACGGATCTAAACAATTAGCAGTGAGATTATCTCTGCGGGTTATGAGGAACACGCAGCGGCGTTCACATGAAAGATCGCCGCTGCATGTTTCCCTCCTGCCTGTCGGCTCCGTCTTTGAAAGAATTGCATGTCTCTGGGACCGTCCTCTCGGTCCCAGAGACAGATCTAAAAAGCGTAGTTAACACGGAGTGAAAACACCGTGTGAACAAGTCGTAACATTGAGTCCCCCTAGGATGCTTCACCACTAAGGGGTGCGATCGTTAATACAGCCTAATGCATTGCATAGACAATGCATTAGGCTGTACAAAGATGGCGGTTTCCCCACTTCCTGCCTGGGGCCGGAAGTGGGGAAATTCAAAACATGTCAGCGATGAAAGCCTTCACAAGGCTTCCCGCTGCCATGTTAGCCCATCGGGACTCAGCGATCTCACTGCTAATGTCCCGATCGGACTGAAGAACGGGCGCGGCACCGTTTTTTATTCATTTATTGATGTCTGCGGCGTCTAAGGGGTTAAACAGCGCGGGCGGGCGAAACTGCCGGGTGTTCGCTGCAATTAGCAGTTTCAAAGCCGCTTACCGGCGCTATGACGTACTCATATGTCATAGGTCGGTAAGGGGTTAATATATGATCATGCCCCACTAAAATGGATAAGGGAAAGAAAAGGGAGCAACCCCAGGCTAAGACAGTGGTTTCTTGCACTCCAGGATTTTAATTTCCATGTGGAGCACAGGCCAGGGAAGCTGCATGGGAATGTGGATGCATTATCGAGAGTCCATTGCCTGGAGACAGAAGGTGCCCAGCCCCCCGCCTTGGGGCAGTCGGGTATGTAGGAGACCAAGGGGTAAAGTTGTCGACAAAATGTATGTATCACAAAGGTAGCTGGCCTCGATTATGTAAAAAATTCTATAGTCTGTTGCCAGCGATGTTATGTTGCTGAGCCCGTTATTGCGGTAGTTCGGTTCTGGGTTTTTTATGGAGCCGCTGGAGAGCCTAGGTGTGAAAGGTTGCTCCTATACTCCAGCCTGGGCCTTACCAGGCAATATAAGGCAGCTGACACGACTCAGGGTGGAGCTGTGTGAATATGCTGGAAGCCTCTGTGTAGTATGGAAGTGTAAAAGTTGATTGCGAGGTCCCATGGAAGTCTATACCACTGACCTGGTGAGATTGTCCCATGTTGCCTCTTTTTGTTTTAACTTGAATAAAGGACTGTTTATGGTGTTCCGTTTCTCAACTGAAGGAGCATATATTTTGGTTGTTATATCCAAGGGACAATAAACTTTGGGCGACATGTATGAATTCAAATGCGTATTTATTTATTTTTTTACTTGGCGCCGACAACCCAGTTCTAAATAGATATAGAAGAGTATAGAATATGGCAGTATGAAGATTTTTGGCGCATTACATAAAGTGTAATGCGCCAAACTATGTATGGGCATAGAGTGTAATGCGCTGAATTTTTATATAAATTTTATATTATACTTTTTTATTTAAATAATTTAATTTTATATAATTTGATAATTATCAGAAATTACTTTTTATTATTGTACTGGTGTAAGTTGAGAAACAAGGAAAACATTTTGCCCTAACAACAAATCTTGACACTTTTTAATGCGCTTTATATTTGGTGGTGTTCTGGGGGGCGTCGCACCACACGCAATATTAGACACATATATGAATGCAGGTTAGCAAAAATAGGCACATTACTGCTCGGACAGGTAGACCTATTTTAATATGGTCTGCCTGAGCCTGAGGAGTCGAAGTGGAGCTAGATTTGCAAAAAAATGTCCAATAAAATATATAATATCCCAAAAATATAAAAATATCTCCTATAAAATGTATTTAAAATTCATAGAATCTAAATCTAATTTTACATTAAATAACCCACTGATGACGATGTTCAGATTTTTTTTTTATTTTTACTACATTAAATTGGAAATTTATTTTTGCGGCTCTCACCCTTTATTCTACATATGGCAAAAACCAGCGCAGTACAGGTCTTGCTGCGACCTGTGGTCCACAAAGCAAGATCACTACCATTGTTTCTATTTACGGACATGCAATTCTAATGACTTTTCTTTTATTTCCAGCCTATCTACAGCCTTTACACATGTTTGACACATTAGTTATGCGCCAAAGTTTCGTTATGCGGCAAGCACACAGGCGAGACATGATGAACTTTAGACTCCATTTATAATCACACAAAAAACACTTTCATACATTCAGGCGCATTATGCACCGAGTACGAGATGCAATAATTTGTTTCGACGTGCCTTTCTTCATAGTTTCAAACTCTCAAAGTTTGGCGCATTACACTCTATGCGCCAAAAATCTTCATACTCTATTACTCATATATATACTCATATTCTATACTCTTCTATATCTATTTAGAACTGGGGTGTCGGCGGCAAGTAAAAAAAAAAAAAAAATTAAAAATACGCATTCGAATTCATACATGTCGCCCTTTATGTTTAGGTGTTGCACCAAGAACCTGTGTCTGTGCTAAAAGTGACTACATCTGAGACGATACCCCCACACTGCACATGAGCTGGTCATAGCAAGAACAATTGGTGGTTTCAAGAAAGGTTTAGATAACTAAATATTTATGTAGCCATATAAAACATCTGGATCCAGTCTGATGACATTTTTTGGGATCAGGAATGAAATATTCTTTTAGGGCATATGGGTTCTTGCCGTGTGGGTTCTAAAAACTGCATCAATAAGGGAAACAAAGCTTAAAAATGTCCTTTACTTCTCCCTTCATTCACATCTTTCCCCACTCTTGGTTGAACTTGATGGACATAGGTCTTTTTTTAACTATACTAATAATGTAACATTTCAAATATCACATACAAGCAAATCTTGGTTCTGGAAGGTTTGCTTACCTCGCAGTATACAATGTCAGCACCATAATCTAAAGCAAGAAGTCGCATAGGCAAAGTACCCACACGAACCATAGGAGCCAGGACGATCTTATCACAGAACGTGAGTACCATTTTGAAAATTCCTAAAGGATAAAGAAAATGAATGTTAGAAACCCTCTAACTGACAAATATTCAATATCCTCTGGTATAATACATCATGAAGATATTATTTATAGAAGAAAGGAGAGCAACAATAACAGTATATGCTAGTTTCTATGGGCATAAAATATATAGATATTCAAAACTATAATAAGTGGGTCATAGAGAGAGTTCTTTAAAACTTTTGTAACAAAAATTATAATTTGCATGGAGAGAGGACGCTGTATTTGGTAATTTGCTGGCAGCAATGATTGCAATTTGTATTACGGTGAATCCAATTTATAGGGGTGTTCCCACCATAGACCCACCATATAGATAGGATAGGACAGTGATAGCCAACCTTTTGAGCTCGGTGTGTCAAAAAACCAAGCATAACTCGGTGGTGTGTCACTTCAAGAAAAGTCCATAATTTTGTGATATTTGCAGCTCTTATAACAAAATCTAACAAATCTGCGGCTGTGAGCAATGTCTGCAGCTGCCTGAGACAGATCTGCGGCTGTGAGCAATGTCTGCAGCTGCCTGAGACAGATCTGCGGCTGTGAGCAATGTCTGCAGCTGCCGGAGACAGATCTGCGGCTGTGAGCAATGTCTGCAGCTGCCGGAGACAGATCTGCGGCTGTGAGCAATGTCTGCAGCTGCCGAGACAGATCTGCGGCTGTGAGCAATGTCTGCAGCTTGCCGGAGACAGATCTGCGGCTGTGAGCAATGTCTGCAGCTGCCGGAGACAGATCTGCGGCTGTGAGCAATGTCTGCAGCTGCCGGAGACAGATCTGCGGCTGTGAGCAATGTCTGCAGCTGCCGGAGACAGATCTGCGGCTGTGAGCAATGTCTGCAGCTGCCGGAGACAGAATCTGCGGCTGTGAGCAATGTCTGCAGCTGCCGGAGACAGATCTGCGGCTTGTGAGCAATTCGCAGCTGCCGGAGACAGATCTGCGGCTGTGAGCAATGTCTGGCAGCTGCCTAGACAGATCTGCGGCTGTGAGCAAGGTCTGCAGCTGCCTGAGACAGATCTGCGGCTGTGAGCAACGTTTGCAGCTGCCTGACACAAATCTGCGGCTGTGAGCAATGTCTGCAGCTGCCGGAGACAGATCTGCGGCTGTGAGCAATGTCTGCAGCTGCCCGAGACAGATCTGCGGCTGTGAGCAATGTCTGCAGCTGCCCGAGACAGATCTGCGGCTGTGAGCAATGTCTGCAGCTGCCCGAGACAGATCTGCGGCTGTGAGCAATGTCTGCAGCTGCCCGAGACAGATCTGCGGCTGTGAGCAATGTCTGCAGCTGCCGAGACAGATCTGCGGCTGTGAGCAATGTCTGCAGCTGCCCGAGACAGATCTGCAGATTTGAGCAATGTCTGCAGCTGCCGGAGACAGATCTGCGGCTGTGAGCAATGTCTGCAGCTGCCGAGACAGATCTGCGGCTGTGAGCAATGTCTGCAGCTGCCTGAGACAGATCAGCGGCTGTGAGCAATGTTTGCAGCTGCCTGAGACAGATCTGCGGCTGTGAGCAATGTTTGCAGCTGCCTGACACAAATCTGCGGCTGTGACCAGTGTTTGCAGCTGCCTGCAAGTCTGCTTGCTGCTCTGGCTTCACTACCCGACAGCGGAGACGGGACAAGCGCGGCACAAATGGCACCATGACACGCGTGTCAGCAAAAATGTCTCGACGTGTCACCTCTGACACACGTGTCATAGGTTAGTCATCACTGGGATAAGACATTAAAGCCTTTAAGGTGTCAGTCCTAGCTCTAGACCTATCTTAGGAACGAGCTCCTGAAAGTGTCGGCTCAGAGTGGAGTACCAGTCAGGCTTGGGCCTTTTTGAGGGCGACTACCCTGAGGCTAGACTCTAGGACATAACAGGCCAAGTAGGGTGTATGTAGGGCGTACCGGTCGTTTTCCTCAGCATTACCATTGTCTTTATCTATTGAGGGGTAATTTAGTCGCTTTTTTGTCTGTTTAGGCTCCATTTGTTTATTTTTTGTGTGTGTTCTCTTTTTATTGAATATTAGTATACAGTATGTCCAGAACATGGCCATCATCTTGAAAGCCGTTATGCTGCATCAAAGACAAGTTTTTCCAATGGAAAGGTGATCGTGTAGCATATTAAAGAAAACCAGAATTGTCTAAGATATTGATTGCCACAATCAGATTTGCAATATCTTTTGTGGTTCACAACTTATCAGGTACAGTTGAAACAAGAAATGTACAAACACTATATAAAAAGACACATATGCATGTTTTTCTCATCTGACATGAAATCAGAATAAACCTTATCCGTTTTAGGTCAATTAGGATTATCAAAATTATTTATATTTGCCAAATACCAGAATAATATGAGAGAGTATTTGTAAGGCATTTTTAATTACTTTCTGCAAAGTCAAAAGTTTACATACATATCATTAGTACTTGGTAGCATTCCCCTTAAACTGTATGACTTGGGTCAAACGTTTTGGATATCCTTTCACAAGCTTCTCACAATAATTGGTAGGAATTCTGGCCCATTCCTCCTAACAGAACTGGTGTAACTAAGCCATGTTTGTAGGTCGCCTTGCTCGCACCTGCCTTTCAGATTTTCCCTTAAATTTTCAGTGGGATTGAGATCAGGGTTTTGTGGTTGCCACACCACAACATTGACTTGGTTACCCTTAGGCCACTTTGTAACCAGTTTGGCAGTATTCAAGTCATTGTCCAAGTCATTTGGAAGACCCATTTCCAGCCAAGCTTTAATTTCCTGGCTGATGTCTTGAGATGTTGCTTCAGTATTGTCACATAATCTTCTTTCCTACTTATGCTAACTATTTTGGGAAGTTCACGAGTCCCTCCTGCAACAAAACAACCCCACAGCATCATGCTGCTACCCCCGTGTTTCACAGTTGGGATGGTGTTCTTAGGCTTCCAATTTTTTCCCTTTTTCCTCCCAATGTAACAATTGTCATTAGGGCCAAACAGTTCAATTTTAGTTTCGTCAGACCACAGGACAGGGTCCAAAAATGTAGATCTCTGTTCCTGTGTGCATTTGCAAACATTAACCTGGCTTTTATATGTTTCTGTTGGAGCAATGGCTTCTTTCTGGCAGAGTGGCCTTCTAGCCCATGTTGATGCAGTACTCACTTTCCCTGTGGATGACGACACAATCTTACCAGCTTCTGCCAGCATATCCACAAGGTGCTTTTGTTCTTGGGTTGATATGCACATGTCGGACCAAAGAACGTTCATCTTTAAAACACAGAACCCGTCTCTTTCCTGAGCGGTATGATGGCTGGACATTCCCATCTTGTTTGTACTTATGTACAATTGTTTGTACAGATGAACGAGGCACCTGGTATCTGGAAATTGCACATAAGGACGACCCAGACTTTTGGAAGTCCACAATTCTCTTCCTGATATGTTGGCTGATTTCTTTAGACTTTCCCATGATATTACACACAGAAGCAATGTGTTTCTGGTGTTCCTTAAAATACATTCACAGCTGTGTCTCTAATTAACTCAGATGTTGCCAATAAACCTATCAGAAGCTTCCAAAGACATGACATCATCATATGGGTTGTCCCAAATTGTTTAAAGGCATAGTAATCCTAGTGTATGTAAACTTTTGACTTTGCAGAATGTAAAAAAAAAGTCCTTAAAAATTCTCTCCCACTCATTAATCTGGCATTTGGCAAACAAATAGTTTTGGTAATTCTAATTGACCTAAAACTGGTAAGGCTTAGTATGATTTCATGTCAGATAGTGAGAAAAACATGTATATGTGTCTTTTTATATAGTGTATGAAAACTTCTGATTTCAACTGTAACTGAAAAAGAAATTGATGAAAGAAGAGAAAATTAGGGTGATTCTAATGTCTGGGGAATGCAGCTGGCGTATCGTAGGCACAGTCTTCAACAACCAACACTCAGAAAGACCACTACATCGCTTGTCATACACAGTCCCAGTTTCTTGGAATTTGGCTATGAGGAATACAACAGTGCTATGTGAAATTGGTGATCTTTCTGGGTGTCACACACTGTGTTCAACTCAGTGGTGGTGGCACGGCACTGACAGCACTAACCAGGCAACTTAGCTTAACAGCTTTTGGAGGGCAACCAGAACACTAAAGTGGCCTTAAGTGAAAATTAGTTTGACACACAAGCACTATAAAAGGGATGTTCACAAGGCGTTTTTTGAATATGTTTTCGGGTACGTTTTACATACCAAAAAACGGACCCCAAAACGTATTCAACAATGTTCAGAGTGATTTTACATTAAAGGAATTTAAAACACTTACTGTTGTCCCAGAAGATACATGTTTTAAATACGTCTTTTAAATGCATTTCATGTCAATTCTTCATCCGTTTTACACAACAGACACTATTTAAAGCTATAAGGTACATTTCTGCTGCACAGAAAATGTATCCAAACACGTACCACACTTTTGGGTACGTGTCTGGATAAGTTTTACACAGCGTTTTTCAATAACATTTTTGGATTGAAAAATGCTGTGTGAACGTTCCCTAAGGCTGCGTCCCTACGGCAAGGGACGCAGCCTTAGGGAACCAGACGGAAGAAATGGCACCCTGGGCAGGGAAATGGCAGATGAGGTTTAACACTGATAAATGCAAGGTTATGCACATGGGGAAGAGAAATCCATTACATGATTACATGTTAAATGGAAAAACACTGGGTAAAAGTGACATGGAGAAGGACTTGGGAATCCTGGTGGACAGTAAACTTAATTGTAGCAGCCAGTGTCAGGCAGCAGCAGCCAAGGCTAATAGGATCATGGGTTGTATTAAAAGGGGCATAGATGCACATGATGAGAACATTATTCTCCCATTATACAAGTCACTGGTTAGACCACACATGGAATATTGTGTACAGTTTTGGGCACCAGTGCACAGGAAAGACATTGTAGAGCTTGAACAGGTACAAAGGCGGGCAACAAAAATAATAAAAGGACTGGGTGGACTACAGTACACAGAAAGATTGGCAAGATTAGGGTTATTTAGTTTAGAGAAAAGAAGGCTTCGGGGGGACATAATAAATATGTTTAAATACATCAAAGGTCAATATAGAGATCTCTCCCAAGATTTATTTATACACAGGGCTGTATCTAGAACAAGGGGGCATCCTTTACGTCTTGAGGAACGAAAGTTTCTACATAAACATAGAAAGGGATTCTTTACTGTAAGAGCAGCGAGACTATGGAATTCTCTGCCAGAGGGACGTGTCATGGTGAATTCAATAACCGAGTTCAAAAAGGGTTTGGATGCATTTCTGGAGCGTAATAATATAGCAAATTATAGTGACTAGGATTCAGGAAAGGGGTCATTGATCCAGGGATTTTTCTGATTGCCAGATTGGAGCCAGGAAGGAATTTTTCCCTAAAATGAGGACAATTGGCTTCTACCTCATTGGGGGTTTTTGCCTTCCTCTGGATCAACACCTTAGCACAACAGGCTGAACTAGATGGACGACTTGTCTTTTTTTAGCCTTACAAACTATGAAACTATAAGATTGTGCAAGCACAATGTTTTTCGGGCGGCCGACATTTTGAAAAGTGGGGGACTGCTGCACGAGTTTTCCATAGAGCCCCGTTGTGCTAATTTTCATCCGGTTTTCCAGGTGTTCTGCAAAACCGCAAACCGCCTGAAAAACCGTCCGAAAACCTGTGTCGTGGGGACATGCCCTGAGAAGACAAGCAATGAAAGTGACCATCTGGACAATGTTCTGTATCACTTGGTCCTAGCATTAACGTTTATACTACTTTGACACACGTCACCTACCTCCCCTTGGCCGCTCAGCCTAATTACTCTGTGCAGCCGAAGAGCTGACGGAGGAGCGTCCCAGCACTGGCGGAGTGAGGACATCACGCCGCCAGTGTCGGGCAGAAGAGGAAGATGCTCGGCCGAAGAAGGGGGAAAGGTACTGTAAGTATTAGTGTTATTTTTAATGGCGATTACCTGACTGAGGAGACCTATATCTATATACCTGCCTGTGGGGACCTATATCTATATATCTGCCTGCCTGAGGGGATGTATCTATATACCTGCCTGACTGAGGGGACCTATATCTGTATACCTGCCTGCCAGAGAGGAACTGTATCTATATACTTGCCTTACTTAGGATACAGAGTAAGTTTCCACAAAAATAAACCCCAAAGACAAAATTTTCCACGTTCACCCTATAGGTTTTTTTTTTTTTTAATTAGTCCGGCTCTCTAAAACCATCTCACTTTCTCATGCGGCCCCATGGTAAAATTAATTGTCAACCCTTGCTTTAGGGTATGTTCACACGGTGTTTGTTAAATACGTTTTCGTGTTTAAAAAAACGGATCCCAAAACGTATTTAACAATGTTTAAGTGTGATTATATTGATTTCAATGAAAGACACGTATCGTCGTTCAGACAATACATATTTTACATACGTTTCTGCATTGCATTAAACAGATGCGTATAAAGAATTGATATGTCAATTCTTGATCCGTTTTACGCATTAAAAATCCCATAAAAGCAATAAAGATACTTTTCTATAGTCCAGAAAATGTATACAAAAACGTACGTTTTTGGATGCGTTTAAAGCAATATGTTTTACATATTGCAAAAACGTATCCAAGACACCATGTGAACATACTCTTAACAGCAATTGTATGCTCTAATGGCAGTGGTTTCTTTCAGTAAGAAACTGCACCCTGTCACACTGCGAAAATTATTTATGAACTGTTGAGGAACATTACAAAGATGACATTGTTGACTTGGCCTCTGAATTCCTCAAGTCCCAATCCAATCAAACATATGTGGAATGTGCTAGAAAAATAGGACCAATCTATGGAAGCCCAGACTTACAAGACAAGAAATAAAATATGAAGAAAGGTTTAGTTCGCTTTTAAGAAGATTGCTTCATGAAGTGCTGGATATTATTCTATTGCCCGAGTTTTAAAAAAAAAAAACTGGGATATAGATCCCACAGGATAGGAGGCTCTACACAGCGCAATAGGGCTGGGTAAGAAATAAGTCAAATCTATTTGGTCAGAGCACTTCTTCTAGTGCTAATGTTCTAAAACAGGCGACTGTACATCTATTTGACAATTTTCATGAACATTGCACAAGAATTTACAGAGATCGTTGTGTGTTCTCTGTAAACTTTTGTGCTATGGTCATGAAATTGACAAATAGACGTACAGTCGCTTGTTTTAGAACATTAGCACTAAAGAAGAGCACTGGTAAGAGGCATAGAAGACCTTCCTTAGCGCTAGCAAACAAGGAATCTTTCTAAACAGAATTACAAATGATGTTAATAGTTTCCACTTTGAAAACAATGGATTTAAGGGTATGTTCACACGGTGTACTATACGCGCCTCAATACGCCGGGTGTTTTGGAGCGACACGCTGATCAGCACGTCTCTCCAAAGCACAGGGGAGGGGAGGGGGGGGGCGGGGCTTACACGGCGCAATGCGCTGCAAAATACGTGTCGAAATGCGTGCCAATATAAGCCGTGTGAACATACCCTAACAGTTTTCAATTTGTCAGCTAGGCCTGAATTATGTACACACTACTGACTTTAATCTTTACAAAACCCTTAAGGGCTTGTTCACACAGCTTATTCTGGGACGGATTCCAGCCGTACTGCGCGCCGTATTTGCGCTGCAGTACGGCTGGAATCCGTCCCAGACATTACTTTAATCCACAGTTCTCATAGAGAACTGTGGATTACGTCTCCTCTCCCCGTTGGGCGAATCCGCCGAGGGGGGAGAAAGTGACATGCACATTATTTACGGTGTGTATGCGCCGTGAATAATGAGTGTCTATGGGTCTGGCGAGTTGCTGGACCCCCGCCCTGCCCTGCACGGCAGCCGGCGTAATTGCAGGGCGAAATCCGTCCCCGCAATTACGTCGGCAATAAGCCATGTGAACATTGCCTAAGGATGTTAATCGTTTCATTCGACTCCTCACAGTCAAACAACATTTTTTTTTTCAGATGATGGTAAGACAGAGTTGCCTAAAGTTGAAAATACAACATCTTCATCTCACTACCGTGAACTAACTTTTTCAGAACAATTACCAGTGTCTATTTTGAATGAACTGGGGCTGAAAACCAGGATATTGCCAATGTACATACATGTTAAAGATGTGGTCTTGTAGTGCATAAAAATTCCTGACTTTTACCCTACGCAATATGGGACACAAGCAATGGGCGATTTTCAAAGTTTAGTTGAAATGGAATTAAAAGATTTATATTTACAGTCAAAACCTAACTTTAATAATTTATCTAATGGGGAGCAAGCAGCTATTTTTGAAAAATGTAATAATCCATTTATCACTGTTCGAGTCTCAGATAAAAGGTAGCTCAGTAGTGGTTTTAGCCATCTTTATATACATGAAATTGAACATATATTCAATACATATAAATAGATGAATCAGTTTATAGCGTTTTGAATTCAGACCCTACTGTAGTATATGGAGAACAGGTAAATAAATTAATTGAAGGTGGTTTCTCATTAGGGGTCTGGGATGCAAAATTAAAAGATAGCTTAGTAGTAAGTTTTCAGAAAATTCCTATTTTTGATGCCGTACCCAAGGTGCACAAGGGGGTTGTTCCTCGAACTTTGCGACCATTCACCTCAGGGATAGGGTCGAGTTTTGAACACATTAGCGGCTGGTTAGACAGATACTTGAAACCTTTGGATCACTATTCCCCTAGCTATTTACAAGATTCTCGTGAAGTACTGAGAAAAATGAGTAACATCACTTGGCATTCCTGTTACTCATGGTTATCTTGTGATATAGTGTCCCTATACACAACTATACCACATAGTCGTACTTTGTCTGCCTTAACATAACAGTTGGATAGGCAAACCTCATACAGCCCTAGTTTGAAATAATTTATTAATAATTTATTATTATGGTTATGATTTTTTTATTGCAACAATTATTTTTGTTTCAATAATTGTTTTTTTTCTACAGCTACAGGGTTGTCCCATTGGGCCTTGCATCTCTCCATCATTGGCAAACATTTATGTAGCCTGGTGGGAGGAGCATTATATTTATTCTGCTAATAATATATTTGCCTCTACCATTTTTTGGTACGGAAGAAACATCGATGATACCTTGTTCATTTGGACAGGTGAGGCCTCTTACATACCAAAGTTTTTGGTTAATCCGAATGATAATAATCTCAAATTCACTTATTAGGCGCATCATGCTCAAATTACATTTTTGGATTTAATTCTTAAGGGTAATGTGCATAATAGGGTGATTGACAGGGTCACTCATAGAAATCCGGTTTTCTGGGAACTCCATATTGCATGCAGATAGCGGTCATCCACAGCACATTCTTTGTAATCTCCCCACAGGTGAATATATTAGGGCTAGACATAATAGTAGTCATGATGAGGATTTTGTTGCTGAACATGCTTACAACTCTGATAGGTTACAAAATAGATACAGTACATTAAAAAGAGCACAAGCTGTGACAGATTAGAGGAACAGACAGGATCTTTTATTTAAATCTAAAACGAATATTCCAGAATTTTATACATTTTGTGATGCAATATAGCAGACAATATGGGGATGTAGTTAGCATCATACGTAAATATTTACCTATCTTGAATCTTATTTTGCATAACGGCTGCAGTTTTGTATCTAGGAAAAACCAGACTATTGGGAATGTTGCGTCTCCCAGACAACTTGTAGATCATAGTCTTGATAAGCAAGCCAATTGGCGTAAAGTCCTTGTTAGCAGGAGGATTTAGTGCAGCACAGTATGGGAAGTAGCAGGAGGATTTAGTGCAGCACAGTATGGGAAGTACAGTAGCAGGAGGATTTAGTGCAGCACAGTATGGGAAGTACAGTAGCAGGAGGATTTAGTGCAGCACAGTATGGGAAGTAGCAGGGGGATGTAGTACAGCACAGTATGGGAAGTAGCAGGAGGATTTAGTGCAGCACAGTATGGGAAGTACAGTAGCAGGAGGATTTAGTGCAGCACAGTATGGGAAGTACAGTAGCAGGAGGATTTAGTGCAGCACAGTATGGGAAGTACAGTAGCAGGGGGCTGTAGCGCAGCCAAGTATGGGAAGTATAGTAGCAGGGGGCTCTAGTGCAGCAAAGTATGGGAAGTATAGTAGCAGGGGGCTGTAGTGCAGCACAGTATGGGAAGTATAGTAGCAGGGGGCTGTAGTGCAGCACAGTATGGGAAGTATAGTAGCAGGGGGCTGTAGTGCAGCACAGTATGGGAAGTATAGTAGCAGGGGGCTGTAGTGCAGCACAGTATGGGAAGTATAGTAGCAGGGGGCTGTAGTGCAGCACAGTATGGGAAGTATAGTAGCAGGGGGCTGTAGTGCAGCACAGTATGGG